>JAQZBX010003512.1:47002-65019 GCA_029593785.1 Cabassous unicinctus | reverse complement strand
TCCTGGACACATAGTCAGACTGCATTTCTCAGCCTCCCTTGCAGTGAGTGACCAGTCTGGCCAGTGGAATGGGAGCAGAGAAGTTCTGAAGTGCTTGTGGAAAACCCACAGTGCACTTTCCCTGTCTGCTGGTTTGATGCAGAGGAGAGGAAGTCTCTTGTCCAGGAGCATGGAAGGAGTGTGGGCCCCAGAGTCACTGCTGAGGGAAGATGGCTCCTGATCAGGGACACCTGTTCTGGACTTCACCTAAGCAAGAAGTAACTATCCATGGTATTTGAACCATTATGCCGTTGGTTTTAAGAGTTTGTCTCCCTGACTACTCGAGGCATGAGGCCCAGAAGGATAGGCAAAATTGGTGAGTTGAGTAAAGTTGTTAAGAATTTTGGACTCTGCTTTAATTTTGATTATTTATGTGTAATGTTATATGCAATATGTGACCAGTGAATTTCAAGAATCAAGTCATGATGAAAATTATGACAAAAATTTTAAATGTATCACTTCTACTTGGTAAAAGTGGTTTATTGCACTGCATTGTGGCCTCGCTCCATCTTTTATTTAATAAGCCATGTGGATCCTCAGCTAGCTTTTTCAAGGTACTTTGTGGAGACTTAAAATTCTTGGTCCTTATTTCAAAGAACTGTATCTACAGTGTTCATCATGCTACTACTTTCTTCAAAATCCTGTACTCATTTTTTATTATATAGCATTTTGTTTCATTTATTCCATCTTCCAAAAAAAGAACTATATGTGTGTGTGTGTGTGTGTGTGTGTGTGTATAAAACTCTGTGTCAGACACCCTGACGTAGGTTCTCTGAAGAGAGACAGAAATGAATAAAACATAGTCCATGCCTTCAAGGAGTTTGTGCTTTGTACATAGATTGTCGTATTAGTATTCTCAGTTTCCCTGCTGCTACATCTCCCCTCATTTTAGCCTTTAATAGTTGTGTGTATTTTCTTCATTACATTTTTTAGTATTGTCTCCTCAACTAGGTAGTATATTCTTTGAAGGCAGGAAATATATTTTATAGAGTTTTCTGTATCTCCCCTCTTGGGCACTTACAGCAGACACTGGACACTATACTTAATAGAATAACCATTGGTATGGTTCCTGTCAATTATCTTGCTTGGGTATACTGTTAGAGTTTGTATTTTAGTCATTGTGAACAGACGAATGGTATTCTTTTAGTTTATTAGGGACTCATGGAGTTTTGCAGTTGAGGAATGTAAGGACTGGAAGGCTCTTTTTTAGGTTGGCTCTAATTCCTAATCTTCATCTGAATCATTCAGGCCCTCACCCTCAGGGTGTGGCCACAGTTTGGCATATCTGGGGCCTTGGCCGGCAGGCAGACTCGCCTCGCCCAGACCTGGGGATCCGCTCCCCAGATGATCTGTGCACACGTTGAAGTTTGAGAAGCACTGCTTTTGTTCACCTGCCCATTTTACTAATGAGAAATCCAGAGCCACGTATCTGCTTTCTTTTTTTTAAACAAATCAATTTTACTGATACATATTAATAAAGCATACAGTTCATCCAAAGTGTACAGTCAGTGGTATTTGGTATAATCATATCATTGTACATTCATCACTTCAGTCATTATTAGAGCATTTTCTTTATTTCAGTGATAATAAACAAAAAACAGACAACCAAACAAATAAGAAAATTCTTCACCTCTCAATCTCTCTACACATCTGCTTTCTTCAGTGGCTCTCAACCTTGGATGCGTGTTGGAATCCCTTGGGGGAACTTTGAAAACATACTAATGTCCGGGTCCCATCCCTAGACATTCTGCCTTAATTGGTCAGGATTGCAGCCTGGGCGTCAGAATTTTAGAAATCTCCGTGAGTGATTGTGATGTGTTGCCAAGGCCAAGAGCCACTGATCTGGGTGATGGTTGGAACCAGGCTTCTCGCTGCTCTGATGATGCATCACATTATGGCTCATGCCAGGTGCTGTGCGTTCAGAAGCACTGCCTTATCCCATGTGATTGTTCACCCTTATCCCATGTGATTGTTCAGGACAGTGGAGCCCTCTAGTTCATCACACTTCTGATTTATTTCCTTTTGGAAAATATCGCATTCATTTCTCTTGTCCTTCCACTAAAATTTAACTCTGTGAGGGCAGAACCTTGCCTCTCTTGTTCACTGCCGTGTCCAGCTCCGAGAAAAGTGTTTGACGCATGTTGGGTGCTCATTTAATGTCTGTAGAACAAATGAAAGGTGTTGCAATAGAGAGATGCATTCTTCTAGAGGGAGGCCTAGGCCAGCATAGGGGTCCTCACCGGGCTGCCCATACCTGCCAGCGAAAGGTTTTAGAGATGAGAGTTCTGAGTGGGGCAGAGCATGGAGACTTGCTGCTGAGAGAGGACCCCCACATGGCTCTGACTTGAAAGCTTGTACTTTGCCCCGCTCTGCTCTGCTGCCTTCTGGACAGGGTGGTTAGCTGGTTTGCACAGGATTTCTCAGCAGTGAGTGATGGAACTGGGATTTAACTCCAGCTCTTAAGATCAGTGCTTTCCCCTCAAGGGGTCACATGGAAGGACTGAGTTCAGCTCAGGCACATGGGTCTTCAATACTTGGCCGCCATTTTTCTTCTCATGTAACTTTTACTGTATTTTTGCCTATTTGCTCTGAGAACCTGGTGTTTTTGAGTTTAGAATGACTTCTTTGATCTCACTTTCAACTTCTGTGAGCGACTGTCTTTCCTAGTTAGATTAACTCTTAGTACTTTATTTTTCATGGTTGCAGTATTTTATTTGAATGGACCATTGTGTGTATTTCCCCTTCTCACACTCACAGTGCTATGGAGAAAGCGTGGCTGGCCATTGTGCGTGACATTTCTGTTACATATGTTATTTTAGTGTTCAATTCTTATGTTTTTTTCAATTTGGTATATTTTACCACTAATTTATCTATCGTCAAGCTTTGAAGTCAGGTATAAAAATCCCTTTTTTATGAAGCCATTCATTAGCATGTCCCACTGTATGTTAGTGATTTTGAGAACCTTGGACATGAGACCGTTGTTGGGTGTCTTGCCAAGTGGTAATCTCAGGCTGTCTTTTTGGGTTCAGGTAGTAGGAAGCCAGAAAATGGTAAACCCTGAATGGAAGACATTTTTCTCTAACATCATAAAATTTCAAGTTTCAGTTCAGAAACTGCTTTACATTAAGATGAGATGTTGCGTGAATGTGGTTAGTAGGCTGTTGCTGGTGACTCTAGCAGATGTTACGAGAAGTCAGAATATCAGTCACTTCTCATAATGCGCTCCAACTCACGCTTATAGTCATGAGAGGAAACGAATGTATTTTCCAAGGGATACATGAATTCTGAGGTTAGTTCATAGTTTATGGGGAGAATCCTTAGGCTCAAATGTTACCATAGCTTAAAGGACTAAATCAAATAGGGGAAGGACAATAAAAATCCTGGAACGAGCAATTTCCAGAAACAAAAAGGAGAGAATTAGGGACCTAATGGTTATCCCAGTAGTTAGGAATCACATTATAGAGAAAGATTTTTTATCTGGACCCTGAAAATAATTTAACTTCTGAAGTACATGATTTTGGATAGAAGGGAGAGGAAAATTGAAAATTCATGGAGGTCAAGTTCAGTCAGATCTTAATTTTTGGCATAGAAAATTCTGGCAGTTCTGTTTGTTTTTAGAAAATGTTATTGTTAAGGATTACTTTTATTAACAGTAGTTATGGTAGCATTTTATGTATTTGTGATGCTTTTGAATTCAAAGCACTTTTTTAGTAGGCATTATCTCATTTAATTCCAGCCCCCCCCCCAAAGCCTATCATCTCTAACTTTTTTTTTTTGGATGAGATAATACAGAGAGGTTAAATTACTTACCCAAGGACAGCTAGTAAGTGGTAGAACTTGAATCAATGTATTAAAGATAAAACATTGATTGTGGTTGTTGAACTTGTAAGATACCTTTGGTTTTCTCAGTATATAAATATATGGTTTGTAATGCAGGATGAACAATCCAAGAATTTATTTAATATTGTACCCAGGGAAAAAGGGTATTCTTAGTACCGAAAATAATTGGGTGGCAAGACTCAAAAAAAAATTTTTCTTTTTGTAAAGTCACCATTTTATAGATTTTTATATGAAAAATTTAATTTTATTTAAATGAAGGTGATGGAGGGCAGGGACCATGTTTTCCAACTTCCCCCTGACTTACTACACCTACCATTCCTACTCAGTAGGTTCTTTTGGGTGAGATGAGTGTTGGGCTACTTTTGGGAAATGGTTAATAATGTCATTGCATATTGGCTGAACTGCAAACTGAATATGGCCTTGTTTGTCTAAGTAAAAAACTGACAGTCTGTACTGCACTCATGTTCTTCATTTAAAAAAAATTAGACAAGTAGTTCACGTTCACCAGTGCATATCTTTCTTCACATGCAAATTTTAAGTTGTGAGATGATCTCAAGCCTATGCAAAACTTCCAGGTGTAGCACAGAGAACTTCTCCCTCCTGAGTTCTCTAAAAATAAGTTGCTGATATATGATGCTCCATCACCCTTAACTACTCTGTTATGTATTTCATACAATAAGAATGTTTTTCTCCACAACCACAATATAGTAATCAAAATCAGGAACATAACATTGTTACATTTTTACCACCTAATCCTCAAATTCTGTTTCTGTTTTGTTGGTTGACCCAGTGATGTCCTTGGTAGACAAAGGTCCACTCAGAACCTTGGGTTGCGTTTGTTGTCATGTCTCTTAGTCAATACAGGACAGTTTTCAGCCCTTTTTGATGTTCGTGACCGTAACACTCTTGAAGATCACAGGCCAGTCATTTGTGGAATGTTCCTCAATTTTGATTTGTCTGATGTTTCCTCATGATTAGATTCAGGTTTTGCATCTTTGGCAGGATGATCACAGAAGAGCCAGTATATATCTTTTTTAAAGATTAGTTTTACATTTTATTTTCTGTTTCCTTAGAGCGTTTCCCAAAGTGTATTCTGCGGAACTAGCACCTACTGTGTTCTCAACACCGTGCCACCTATAGAAGGTAGGATTTGAAAAAGCTTTTGACTTACAAGAAGGGGTGGGCTTGGCAGTGAGAGTAACTCCGTCATTGCAGTGCAGTGGCAATAGTCTCCAACCAGGACTCTGAGGACCTGGGTTCTGCCATTGACTTGCTGTGTGATCTTAGATGAGTTACTTAATTCTTCTGGGGGTAGCATTACTAATCCCCACCTCATAATGTGTCTGTGAGGCTTAAAAAAGGCAAAGGGTTTAATCACATAGAAAATTCAAAGCACTCTGTGAATGTTAGATATTACTATAACAAGTGCATGACCCTAGTGTCAAATACCAGCTGACTCTGAGTAAGAGCAGTGTGGCATTGTGGGAAAAGCCATGGAACCATGTTTGAATCCCATTTGAGCCGCTCATTAGCTGCGGCTCTGGGACAAATTAATCTGGACCTCAGTTTCCTTGTCTGTAAAATGAGGTAAATCATGCCCTGATGGGTTATTGTCAGGATTAAGTGAGAGAACATGATGTAAAATCTTTTCTGTGTGCCTGAAATAGAATAGGGTCCTACAAATGTTTACCCTTTAATAAATAACTGAAACTTGATTTACTTGATCACATACAGCTCAACTTGGAATTGAATGAAATGAAGCAGGTAATACAGGAGAGGATGCCATGAAACCCCAATTGAAGCATCGGCTTGCAGGGCTTCATGCCCCTGATTTATCTGCTCCCCCCACCCCCTATTTTTTAAGATGAAAAATGCAAAGGCAGACAAATAGTGAGAAGTCTGTTGAACCCGATTTACGAGTTGACCTAAACCCAGACCAGAGATTTGGTAATCTGATGGATAGGAAAAGGGTAAATCCTGGGCCACCTAAAACCGGGATGGGTAAGATTTGATGATCACATAACTGTAAGAAGAAGAAAGGAGTTGTGAAATAGCAAAACTAATTTCTTTAAATTAAAAAGCTATTTTTTGTTTTTAACCTTTTCAAAAAGTCTTTTGGATCATTACAATTGGGTTTAATTCACTTTGGAGAATTTCTTGAGAAAAGAATAATGAGAAAGATCACTGTTTGGCACATAGTTGGTGCTTAATTAATATTTATTTTGAATGAATAGTGATTTAAAAGGTCTTAGGTTAGTAATGGCAGTAGTTGCTGCTGTGAGCACTGTGCTCACTTGAATATAACAATATGTGCTTATGTTTTCCTGAATCAGTTACTATCCTACTAATTAAATCTAAGCACATAATAATTAGAGCTAAACAGAAAATTGTAGCGCTTCCTTTTAATTTTACCACTCCAAGTTGTTGATCAAATACATTTCCAATAAGATTTCGCAATTTGAGGCACTGTTATACCAACTTATTTGAGCAGTTTGGTCTAGAGGTTGAGAGATTAATCATAATCAACTTGATTAACAGTATTCCTAACTATTCAGAGAAACAAAATTATTTAAATAAAATGGATACATCATTTCCAGGTTAGAGTTAATATAGTTATAATTTAACTTGCAGAAGTCAACAGAATGTTGAAAAGGTCAAACATATTTCTTTGGATTTAAATAAAGAATTTTCAATGTGAATCTCAATTTTTAGAAACAAAACATGAAAAGGAGAATTCTGTTTTGCCTAATTAACATTAGGTGAATGAGAAATTCTATACATTTTAGAAAGTTTTAGTTAAATTATACTATTCCTCTAAAAATATTTAGAAAATATTTGAAGGCTGACTAGAAAGGATGGCTTGTTCTCTAGAATTATAGCTGTCAACCGTGCACATCATCTGTCAATTTCAGGAGCTTTACTAGTTATTTTTATTGTGAAGTAGGTTAGAAAATTATTTTGTAAAGTCATGTATCATACACGCATATTTTGCTAGATAATAATGAAATGTTTTACTGTCATTTGGTTGACACCACTATTGTGCAGTGCCAAAGTTTAAATATTTGGATTAAATACTGAGATACATTTGAAACCAGTGTGTATAGCTGAATTTTCTGTTAACTCAAGATACTGTATAAGGACTAAAAAACTGGCACATGTGTTTAATTATTTTATCATGTATAGTTGTTCCAGAAACATTAAAACGCTGCTTTTAGTTGAAGGGTATTTTTATACAGTACAGCTATGTGAGTAATTCCTTTCCATTGTAAAAGCAAAGTTAGTCTTTATCACATTTTAACTGGAAAAATTGGAATTCAAAAATCTGAGAAATTTTAACATTCTGAATTCCTAATACTCTTTTCCCAGTATTAAAATTGCCATCTTCATAATTCACAGTGGGAAAATTTACCTATTATGTGTCTTATAAACATCCATATTATATTCAGCATGAACTTAAGGTTCTGGAAATAGCACAATTTAAAACCTGATTAAGGGGAACCCATTGGCCTGTCATACTCCTTTTCCTTTTGAACCCACAGCTGCACATCCCCATAAAGTGCTATATTTGGAAACTTTATTGAGACCATGCTTACACAGCCTTTCTACTTTTCCCTTTTGAAATCCTTCGGGCCCATTCACCACTGCTTGGTTTGGTATAAGAATGGAAGACTGAAGCATTTTCTATAGCATTCAGTTGCGCTGTTGAAAAGAGCATCATCTCTCTATGCTGTGTGTATATACTGCACACACACACACACACACACTGCATATACACACATGCGTATGCACGTGCACACACACACACTGCATATACGCACATGCGTACGCACGCGCACATACACACACACATAAGCTCTATGTGCTACAGTGCATCTAGATCCCTCCAGGAGGCTAAAATAACAAAATTAAAATCCGGTTATGATCATAAACATAGAAATAGAAGCTGTTGTTTTAATATTCTGTTCCTTGTTCAGAATTATACTTAAAACAAATAGCTTTCTCCGAGGTAGGACTGTATATACACTTCAGAGTAAGCCCATTGTTTGAGAGACTACTATAATGCTATTTTCAGGAAAGATACTCTGGAAATGTTGAATATTTGAATTGAGTTTAGATTTTAGAATTTCATTTCTACCTTCAGAATCATGCATATCATGGAGGACTTTAAAAATGAGAATAAAACCACTTTAGGGACAGAGAGAAGGGAGGTAAAGGCTCATGTGATTTGGTATTCTATGCTTTAAAGTTTTATGGCCCACGGTACGTCCAGTAGGAGGACGAAGTGCAGGGAGCATTGCATAAGCACATCAAATTACAAAGCTTTTATAATGTGTAATTAATACAGAACTTTCTGTGAACTTTCTCTTACTTGAACTGTTTCCTTTTGGTTTCATAGCAAGCTTAATCTTTTGCTGTTAAATTAACATTTTAGATTCTTAAAAGCAGTCAGTTATTAAGATTTTCAAGTTTTTATACTGCTTATAGAAATATGGCTGGGTATTATAATTCAATTGGTTTTGTAGTTCATGGACCAAAAAAAGATTTAGTACACTAAAACTCTCTTATGTTCATTCCTATAAAGTATTTCTACATGATGTAGTAAATTTTTTTTAGACTTTACTTCTCTGCCCAATATTTTCCTAAGATCTTTTCCTTGAGAAGAAATGATTTAATCAGGTGAAAAAAGTTTGAGAGGATTTTATTGTGATCGCAGAAAATATATTTTTTATTCTTTTATGTTTTTCACATGTTAAAAAAGTAGACTATTCTAAACAAAATTATAGTAAATAACTGGAGACTATTGTTGTATTTCACTTTTAACATTAATTAATGCCTGTATGCCTCTGTAAGGGTAATTGTAAGGCATTTTAAGTTATTGAATGATAGTAAATTTTATAGGGATTTGTGCCTGGAAGAGAATTAGAGATCATCTAATTCTCCTTGATTTGGAAAAACTGAAAATATTAAGTAACTTACCCAAGGTCACACAATTAGAAGGTAGCAGAACTGGGCCAGAATCCTGGATTCTTGACTATGAGTTCAGTGTTTTTTTATTATACCTTCTTAATAACTGAATAAGTCCTTTCCATTGTGACTTATTGAAGCAAATTCAATTTTCAATGTTTTAGTGTATTGCTCCTCAGTACTTAGTTATGCATTGCACCCTTCAATGTTGGGGCTTCCATTTAACATTTAAACAAAAATTGGAGTGGGTGGTTTGAAACTTTGACCTAAATGTGCTAAAGTGGCAAGAAATTTTGAGCCAGGCAAAAAGACTTTGTTGTAGGAGAGAAATAATAAATGAATGTTTTGTGTTATGTAAAGGGAATGATCTCTTCTAGAAAGCACGAGGTAAATTATCAGATAGTCAGATATACCATCTAGTCTGAAAGTAATTAATTTTTCTCTAACTCATTTAGAAGTTAAATTTTGATGAAATACATTAATTATGTAGACATGTATATGTAAATAAAGTTAATTAAAATGATAGGATTTTAGATTTAGGCTAGAAAGGCCAATTTCTGTATTGCCTGGGTAGCAAGTTTAAATTCCTTAGATTTAAAAGATTTGTGATTTGCTTTTGAAAGGATAACTTTTGTTTCTCTCCCAGAGGATGAAGTAGTCTTAGTTTATGAATAAAATCTAATATATAATTCTTATTACTTAGAAAGCAAGACGTTTAATGAAAGATTTCTGGGTTTTGTGAGGTTAAATTATTTTGCAATTTTGATGTGCTTCATGGAAATATGGGGAAATAATCTTTAAAAAGTAACATTCTGGTTATGGGCAGCTGCTGGGATGGTCCCTGTTCACTCGCTTGTTGTAGAGCAAAAGCTCCATCTTATTTAGAGCCTTCTGCCCAGATTCCTGCTGCCGTCTATCTGATAAACGTGTAAATGGGAATTACTAGCTTGGAGGAATAGTGGGGCCTTCTCCTGCTCTGGGTCTCCCATTGAGTAAACTGAACTGCTGTTTGTGACTTTGCAGTAGACTTAAAGGCAGTGTTCTCTGTGATCTTCTCTGAATGTATTGTTTTCTTCTTTATAGATGATCATGGGAACAGCAATAGTAGTCATGTAAAAATCTTTTTACCGAAAAAGCTGCTTGAATGTCTGCCAAAATGTTCAAGTTTACCAAAAGAGAGGCACCGCTGGAACACTAATGAGGTAGATACATTTCTATTTCTAAGGGTATAATTTTTTTTAAGGTCGTTTTGCATAGTATTGCTTTATATTAACTTTAAATTCAAAATATCGACATAGGAAATCATATTTGAGAAGAATATTTAATCTCATTTTGACAGAACCCAATATGTTTCTTGAACTGTCTTTGATCTGCTTGGCTTGCATTGAAAAATATAAAATGTGCACGCTGACTAACTAAGGTAGCATGCATTTCTTCTCTGTGTGTGTTTTCTTGCATTTGGGTGTCTCAGAGGTGCGGTTAACTCTGTCTGCATCCCGATTAAACATTAGTTCTTAGGTTGTCCTGAATTAATAAAGAAATAACCCCAGCTTTCCACAGAGAGTGCAGTGTCTTGACAGTGTGCAGGTCCTGTAGAATGGGAAGGGCAGGCTTTTTATTAGCAAAACAGCACTTTGTCCCCTCTGGCAAAGAACGTTTGCTTGGAGAATTAAGTGAGTTACCTTAATGATAGGAATTTTTATTAAGAACACAGGCCATATAGTAGATTGTGTATTTGACATCCAGTTAGAAAGTGGATCAATGAAGTAGAATGAATAAAAGTTTGTCTTCTTGGATCATGTTGCCTTTTATGGTAAACTTTAATCTAGGAGTCTTAATATTAGGTGTGGATTACTTTGTCATCCTTTTTATTGAAATCTGAGTAGTTCAATTTAGGGGAATACCTGTTTAGTGTTGAGAAGAATTGGGAATATATCCATCAATTTGGGAATTATATTCTTTTTAATTCAAAGGGCTGGGGTTCCCGGTCTTGCAGAGTTGGTTTAAAACAATTTGTGTTGCTGGTTCAATGTTTACTTCAAGTTAAATAATAGCACCCTTATTGATCACTCAGTTTTGTTAAAAGACTGATGAAGACAATATTGCTTTACTCTTTTTTAAAAGGTTATTTTGTTCTAACTTCTTGACATAGAATACTTTTGCTGTGAGTTGTAAGAGGCTATATGGATAAAAGTCTTTTTACTTATCACAGTAGAACCTCATAGCTTTGTTACCTTGTCTCAACTGATTTAAATTTCTTTTAAGGTATATATATTTTGACTATTTGCATATATTATTTTTCCCCCTCAGACAGAATATTTTTGTTTTGACAAACATTAGCTTGTTTAGAGGTCTATTTTTTAATCAGTTATTAACTATTTTAAACATTTTAGACATTTAAAAAATAAATATGCTGAAAATCATAGATGGTTACTCTAACAGCAAAGTAGTATAATTTGGAAACTATTCAGTATATCACAGCGAGGTCATGAATTATTTAAAAACTCCCCATGTTTCTTAGTTTTCCCTGATACATGGATCTTATACCATATTATTATATATTCGTTTCAGTTTATTTATAAATGTTTTCATTTATACATAATAGTTATGCATTTTTTCAGTGTTATATTTTATGTGACATTGGCAGTTTATTTTGTGTGATTTGAAATTATATTTGAAATCAGCAATCGCTTAATTAATGAAAATGGTCTTAGAGAGTCTTACAAAGCTGAATGCAACTGTCAGAAATTTAGTTGGTAGATTATTTAGATCAGTGGTTTTGAAAACCTTTTGAAATTTTTGAGCATAGCCCTTCAACTTTCACATATTTACTTATAAATTATGCATTCCACTGCCCCAATATATTAGAGACATTGTATAACACCCAATAAAGAATTTTTGTAGAGGATGAGATAGAAAATAAGAGAGCATTCTGTATTTTCCTTCCAGATGCTAGACCACACCCCTTTGGAGACCTTTTGTTTATGTCACAGAGTTGTAAAGTTCGAGTTTCCACAGAAGAGAATGTATTCCTTTCTGTGAGGGTGAAATGTAAAATTGGGGTCTAGGTGAGAAAATGTGGAATGTTTTGTGCAAGTTGTCTCTTTAACGACTGTTGGAAAAAGAGTGAGAGGAAATACTTGTTCCTAAAAGTGGAGGCAGCAGGAGTTGGCACAGCTGATGTGGGTGGAGCCAGAGACCTTTTCCCTTTCAGCCACTTCTTTGGGTAATCAGTCAGCTCAGCAATTGAGGAACAAACTGTTAAGATAGAACCAAATTTAAAGGGTGGGGGCATATTTCTGTGTAGAGGACATTGGCTTTTTTTTTTTTTTTTTCCCCTTGTTTCTTTTATTGGCTATAGGAAAAATAGGGGACTCTTGAGAGGGACAGCAGAAGACCTGGAAAAAGAAGTCGTTAGTTCTGTAGAGTTTTGTGGTGATGATGCTAACTGGTCACTGTTTTTATCTGGCTTGGATACTAGGAGGAACAAAATCAGTACTGTTACTAATTCATTTAATTCTTTGATCTAACTAGAAATTGGCACTTTCACATGTTCTTCAGCCAGTCATCCATCATGATGATGTTGAAACCTGAAAGGAAGTGTCATTCAGTGGAGCTGTCTCACTGGGGCTCTGTGGTCCTATGTCAGGCAAAAAGCATATTTATCCAAGATTGTCCATGAAATCCCATGAATTGCTCATAAAGCAGAGTTTGGTCATCCTGTTATTAAGAGTCTGCTTTCCCCCTAGAGTTGGGTTAGATTGCTCTGCCTTTGGTGGAGGACCAAGTGAAGTGGTTGGCTCATCCTTAGCTATGATGCACAAAACCCACATTTCTTTAAATCATGCTCAGTGGGACAAGCCATGCACCCTGGGAGAGGTGTGTGGGAATGCGAGCAGTCGAGAGAACAGCAGATTTGTGTTTCCCATCTCACACTCACTGCAGAGCATATGTTCAGAGTAGTGTAGCAGCCCAGTTGCCTGGACGATTTCAGCTGTCATCTCTGTGTCCCTCGTGTTTTTGCATGCTCTCTCTCTCTCTCTGCTGATGTGTACATGTGAATTCCTGGGTATAATGAGACTCCTCAATACTTTTGAGGAATTCCTTGGCTCAGCTCTGTGTTTAAATATCTGTGATTGAGAAAAACCAACTTTTAGTGTGTGTGTGTGTGTGTGTGTGTGTGTGTATTTGTCTGGAGAGAGAGAGAGAGAGAGAGAGAGAGAGAGAGAGAGAGAGAGAGGGAGAGAGAGAGGGAGAGAGGGAGAGATATTGTGCCCCTCCAGATGCTTCCATTTGTTGAGTGCCTGGGTATTTACTTACATATATATAATTACTTCTAAGTCTCATAATAATACTGCAAGGGGTTAGCATAAGTAGAAAGTGGTTAAATGATTTTGCCAAGATGGCATACTTGGTAGGGTATGTGTCTTTCTTAGCTTAAGTTCTTCCATGTTGCTTTTTAATTCTTAGTAGCTTTCATTCTATTGTGTGTTGTCTAGACATAATCAAAAACTTGTAATTCTAAACCACAGAGTATTCTTGGCATATCCGTTTTGTGAATTAGTTTTGGGTTAAAAAGAGTTAATATAGGACTAGTATTGTGGGTTCATATGCAAATGTTTGCTGAAGCTGAAGGTCACCAAAAGGAGGACTTTTTCAAGATGAGAGATCTTTGGGCTTGGTTAAGCTTCTTTTAACCTTTTGTAACCCATTGGAATACAAAATCTCCTGCCCTTCTTGAATATCATTTGCAATTGCAAAATAAATGTTATATCTAAAAAATGAGTCAATTTTAGATTATGCTCTCTCAGCTACATACAATTTTCCCAGGGTCTAAAGGTAATAAAGGTGATGATGATGACAAATGACAATGGTAGGTGCCATTTATTGAGCATCTGTTGTATGCTATGTACTGTTGAGTTCTTTCCATGAATAAACACATTTAATCTTTGAATCAACCTCTGAGGTAGGTTATTTGATTATCCTCATGTTATAGAAGAGGAAGCTTGAGCCATGGAGATGTTAAATGATGTATGTAGAACAGGGGTTCTTTACAAGGGGTCCATGAGCTTGAATTGAAATTCCAAAAAACATTCTTCTTGTGGGGACGTGTTGGTGCGGTTGTGATATATTTATTAAATAATACACAGTATAGTGTAGACTTAGTAAGGGGTCTGTGGTTTTCACCTGACTGGCAAAGGGGTCCGTGGAACAAAAAAGGTTAACCCCTGGACTAGAGCCAATTAGCTGGAGCGTGGTGGTCTCTGGAATTCAGTCCCACAGCAGCCTGACCCAGAGTACATATTTTCCATCAGTCCCTCGCCCTGCTTCCTACCATTCAGTCCCAAAGGACAATTTCAAAGTGATTTTTTCCGAAGCTCTTGTAGCCATTTAGTGACCTCTAATCCTTCTCAAAATATGGTACTATTTAAAAAAAAAAAAAAAAAAAGAATTGTTTGGCTTCTTTATTCACTTGCATTTTCAAATATTGTGCATAGACTTAATGTATTTTTGGGTGTTGATTTTTTAAAAGTAGCCATTTCTTAGGGAAGTAGTTTTGATTCTTAATGAATACTGAAAAGGATTTTATGGGCTCTTGAAAAGGAAGAAAAATATTAATAGTAGAAATTTTGTAACATTGTAATCATCCATTGCTTAACTCAAGGGTTAGGCCTGATTTTTATTTGCAGCTCAGGGGAGAAAGCATGTATTAAACAGAGAACACATTTGTTAAAGAACCAACTCTTATTTCATAATCAGTTTGGTATTCACAACTTCATTAGGTGAACTATTAAATAAGGTT
The DNA here is from genome assembly GCA_029593785.1 of Cabassous unicinctus. Lineage (NCBI taxonomy): Eukaryota > Metazoa > Chordata > Mammalia > Cingulata > Chlamyphoridae > Cabassous > Cabassous unicinctus. The sequence continues at coordinate 50,372 of JAQZBX010003512.1, read as the reverse complement.
TCCGCATTTTAAGTTAATATTTTTGAGGCCCAGAGCCAAAAATAATTATGCTAATGTAACTTTCTGATTGCATAATTACTCATATTAGTACTCCATATATGTTGTCCAGACTGAAATTTCTTTTGTTTAGTCATTAATTAGCTTTAGCAGTTTGCCTTGAAATATAACTACTGCATTCCCCTGTCTCTGGATCTAGATTTCAAATGGCATTCTTCCAAAGCCAAACTCCTGCAGCACCGTGAACCTTCTCTAATGAAAATGTACTCCCCAAATACGTTCAAATCACTTTTGTGTGCTACTGTTTTTGAACTATTGATGTTCCTTCTTTTGTTTGTTTTTCCTCTAATACAAAATTTCTCTTGAATAAGCACACAAAATAGAATCTTAGCTTGTACTGATCATAAAAAATTTGTAGCAAATGTTTTTAGTTAGTGGTAGCTTCAGAGATTTTCATATTAAACACATTTTTTTTTAAACTGGTAAAAATGTCTTTATAGAAAGCAGTGGTGGAGATATTGGACAAAAAACCCCCCCACACCTGAGTATATATTTTCTTTTAGGGGGAGAAAGACCCTTTTAAATCCTCAATACTCCCTTCCCCCAACTTATTATATTAAAGTAAGAAAAATGGACCTTAAGGCTGTGAGAATTATTAAATTATATATTATTTTGTTTTACCCAAAGAAAGCCACCTTACTTTTTATTTCTTTAATCAATTTTATTGTGTATGCACAAATTCTCGAGTGTGTTTTATATTTTTATTTTTCCTTTCTATAACTTATAAAGTCAGATTTAGGGGTGTAGATTTTTCAGTGGTTAGCATTGTTAGTATATGCAGATTCTGTCTTTTTGAACTATAGGCCCACATTTTGGGGGATCATTTAGGACTCTTGAAACTCCCGATACGTGAACTAAACAGAAGAGTGTTAGTGCTCTAACTGTGAAGGGGAGTGAGACAGTCCTGATGCCTTGGGAAGCTAGTTAGCCCTTCAGTAGGGCTTTGCTTTGTTTACCCTTGGCAGTGCGGGTGGTTTGAATGGCCCCAGCCCTCCTCTGAGACCAGGCAGGGCTTCTCTGCTTACATTGCAGATACGCAAACGCAGATTTGAATGTAACGCAGAAAGCTGAGTTGTAAGAGTGACTCCATCCAATTTTTGAACACAGTATATGACACCTAATTTCAAATTAAATATGGAGATAATGTAGCAATTGGGTTAAATATAATTTGTTCAACTTAATAGTACGAAGTGAAGTAAATGGATACCAAAGTTCAAGTAAACACAAGTCTGTTTATCAGGCAGCCTGTGTGAAGTATGCAGTTTAGCATAGCTAGTGGCTGAGGTAGGTTGGAGGTATTGAAATGATGGAGGCGGAAAGTCCTGCATCCAGGCGCGAGCAGGGGAGGAGACATTCAGTACCAGCACGGGTTGGCCCTGAGGACAGGTAAGGTAGAGCAGCAGAGTTTACAAAATTTGAGTAAGATGTTAACCCAGCATAGTATTGACCTAAACTATTTTTGTTGTAATGTTACTTCAGAACACTTAGAAAATACCTGGCCCATAATTGGTCTGCAGTACATATTTGTTTAATGAATGAGATATGTAAAAACACGAAATGCAGCATAAATTTCTTATTCTTGGTGTTCTTATGCAAGTAGAAAACTCAAGAAGATATATATATATTACATAAAAATAAACTACAAAGCTAATAAAATTTATATTAACATGAGTTAAATGTAGTTGATGATGTTTTGCTAAAACTAACTTGTCTCTTGCACCATGATTATACTGCTGGTTGTTCTGAAGCATGTTCCTTTGGATTTGGAACTTGGTGCTGTTGTGTGCTCCCAATCCCAGTGTGATAGCTAGAAACTTTGTTTGCACAGCCAGCATGGTATCTTTAGGCTTTGGTATGGATAGATCGTTTAGTCTTAAGTTCACTTTGTTTTTTTTTATTAGCCTCAAAACAATTTAAATGATACAACTAGGTACCAAGGTGAGATTGTAAGCACAAATTTGAGCAAGGAATTTGTATGTTAGAATATATATGGCAGAGATTTTACTTTTCTTTAGATTATAAATTAAATGAAGATGTGAAATTAAAATTTTCTTTGTCAACCCCTGGACCCCTGTTAATAATTCCACAGAGCCCCAATTGAGAAACACTGATACCTTGGAAAGGGTACTGGCTGTCGGAAGCAGGTTCTAGTCTTGGCTCTGCCACTAATAGCTGAGTCTTTGGTGAGACACTTATTCTCGTGGTCTTTGCTGGCTCTTAGGTGTGTGCTGGGTGACCTTTCAAGGTTTGTCTCCAGGTTTGGAGGCTAGATGATTGTTTTCAGAGTTGTTTGGGGGTGCGGGATCTTCCAGATAGGTTTGGGTCCAGCTTGGGAGTTTATTTTATTTTTCTGTTAGCCATCCTTTTATTTATTTTTTATTTTATTATTTATTTTTAATTGTGGTAAAACATAACACAAAATCATTTCAACTATTTTAGTGGAAAATTTTTTGACATTAAGTATAGTGACAATATTGTGTAACTTTCGCTACTATTTCCAGACCATTTTTATCATCCCAAACCAAAACTCATACGCATTTAGCAATAACTTCCTGTTGCCCCCTCTCCCCACCCTGGTACCACTATTCTGCTTTCTATGAATTTGCTTATTCTGTTTCATGTATGAGAAATCATACAATATTTGTCCTTTCACTGAACACAGTGCTTATTTCACTCAACACAATGCCTTCAAGTTTCATCCATTTTGTAGCATATACCAGCACTTCACTTCTTTTTAGGGCTGAATAATATTCCATTTTATGGAGAGTCACATTTTGTTTATCAGTTCATCTGTTGATGGACACTTGGTTTGCTTCCACCTTTTGGCTATTGTGTAATATGCTACGATGAGCATTGGTAGACAAATATCTGCTCGAGTCCCTGCTTTCAGTTATTTTGGTTATATACCTAGGAGTGGGATTGCTGAGTCATATGGTAGTTCTGTACTTAACTTTCTGAGGAACCGCCAAACTGTCATATGGTAGTTCTGTACTTAACTTTTCCACAGTGGCTGCACCATTTTACATTCCCACCAACAAAGTAAGAAGGTTCCCATTTCTCTACATCTTCATCAACACTTGTTATTTTCAGTTTTTCTTTTTAATAATGAGCATCCTATGAAGTTGTGTCTCATTGTAGTTTTAATTTGCATTTCTCTAATGGCTAATGATGTTGAGCATCTTTCCATATACTTACTGGCCATTTGAATATCTTCTTTGGAGAAATGTCTATTCAAATCTTTGGACCATTTTTAAGTTGGGTTGTTTATTTTTAAAGTATACAAGCCAGTGGTGTTTTTTTTTTTTTTTTTTTT
>JAQZBX010003512.1:0-46902 GCA_029593785.1 Cabassous unicinctus | reverse complement strand
TTTCTGGCTTCCAGACTCCCACGGGCGTCAGAACCACCTGGAGGGCTTATTAAACCACCAATTGCTGGGCTCCCATCCCCAGAGTTTCTCATTCAGTGGGTCTGGGTGGGGGACTCAGGATTTGCATTTTAAACAAATTTCCGGGTGAGAACTACTTAGATGGAGCCTCACAACATTCTGGAAGTATGTTCTAATTAACTTCATCTGATTGCAGTCTCAGCTTCGCTACCCCCATATTACTCAGGTATATTTTTATGTGCTTTGGCTAGATGGGAGGCAATTGAGTTTCCTACAGTCTTATTCTAGTAAGTGCCTAGAAGTCAGGGAATGGAAAGTTATTTATTTTGGTCTACCTCCAAAGTATTTGTTTATGTCTTAGTATATAATAAATCCTTTTAGTATGGGTGGCAGTAGCCGGGTATGCAGAGGAATATGCTAAAATTTGAGATATCTTTTGAGGAGATGGTATGAAGGATAGCCCTCCTCTTTTTTCCCTATCTCCATTTGGCCCAAGTAAATGTAAATAGCAGAATCCTAAAGCTGAATATCATAATGTACCTACTTACCTACCTGCCTGCCTACCTACCTTGCAGTCTTTTTGAATAGCTACCCACCAAATGTTTCTAATGATAAATCCTGTTATCTTGATAATTATGAAGTTCTGAAGGTTTTAAAAAGAAGTTCCTAAAAAAGTAACCCAAGTTTTCTAGTTTTAATGCTTCAGAAAGCTGGGAAAAAAATGAAAAAGAAAAAACACAAAAAATCCTTTCTAGATTGATGAGAAACCACAGATGGGCTGGTGTGAATGTGATGAAATATAAATGTCTGTTTGTGAGAGTGTTTTCTCTGTAAGGAAGAATATTATGGGCAGGGTATGTGGATTCATGAGGCTTTCTGATAAGCTTATGTGGTGGTGTGTTCACTTTTCTTGGGAGAGATGTAGAATTGAAATAAATGTAAAATTTTAAAGCATCTGGAGTTCACATTTGGGAAGAACCAAGGAAGCTAGGTGTGACAGTTTGAAGCTTTTGTGGATCCCAGAAAAGATGATGTTCTTGAAGCGAATCCATTCCTGTGGGTGTGGGACCTTTTGATTGGATTGGATTCAGCTGGGGGGACTTTGCCTTTGATTGATTACTTCAGTGAGGTGTGATCTCAGCAGAGCCACATCGTGCCTTACCAGGAGGCTGGAGTCCAGGGTCACTAGCAGCTGACCTTCGGTGAGACAGCATCAGTGATGATGCCTCGATTTGGGAATTTTCATAACCCTCAGAATTGTAAGCTTTTTATTTTTTTATTTTTTTATGTTATTTATGTTATTTATTTATTTATTTATTTTAACTGTAAGCTTTTACCCTAATACATTCCCATTATAAAAGCCAACCCATTTCCGGTATATTGCATTGGCAACCTTTAGCAAACTAAAACACTGGGTAAACTGTCAGCTCCTGGGCACTGAGCAAGGATGTGGGGATGGGAATTGGAATGGTGTGTGCATGTGCCCAGGTGGGGCACCTGTTGTGGAATCTAGGCAAGAGTCTGAGGCAACCTTCATTTAGCCCTGAGTTCAGTGTAGTCTGATTCCACAGGAGTATATGAGAATGAAGGGTCCCAGGTTCAAGAAACAAAGAAGCTGAGAAGTTTAATTTGACTGAAGTTGGAAAATAGCCATCTCCAACGTAAAGTAATTAGAAGCAGGTGACCGTAGGGACTGGGAAGCAGAAAATGTCTAGAACAGGTAACACCTAAACCCAAGCCTTTTGAAAAAAGGAGAGACCATCATTCTGCATGTGGCTTATACCAGGAAGTAGTTCCTTTTTATATAGATGGATGCATGTGGCACCTCAGGATGGTGGGAGAATCCAGACACAGCAGGTCAAGGACAAGGTCTTGAGAGAACCGTCCCTGCAGTGCTCTGTGTGGGAGGGATGAAGCCATGCGGAGCAGCTGGCCAGGAGGTGGGTCTTTCCCGTTGGAAGATGGGGTTCTTACTTAAAAAATGCTTTTCAGAAAGAGGAGGAGGAAAACACTGAAATTTATTTACCTTCTTAAAAATTAAGAAGGAGTTGAAAGAAAGTGAAAATGCTGTTTTCTTCCCACTTCTGAGGAGGAGCACATTAAAACAGTTTGAAATTAAGCAGGATCTGTGAAATCATTTCCCATTTTTCCTGACACATTTTTGAACTGCGTAGTGGCAGACCTCCATTTCCCAGTATTGGAAGCTAGTCATTAATGTGTATGTTAATGTTTTATTTTATTTTTGTACTGTTGAACAAAATTTAGACTTTTAAACTCTAATCGATTAAGAAGCATTTTTGTTAAATGCCTTAATTATTATTAATCAAATTTCTTATATTTAAGCATTTTCCAGTAATTTTCAACAATCCATTTCTCAAGCAATCCAGAGAACCTGCTGTGTGGTGAATATGTATTTTTTGCTTCATAATGAGGATAGTGAGACATAAGTGATTTGGAGCTAGCACTTATCATCTAATACATTGTATGATTTATCTGTTTTTATTGTGTGTTGTCTGGATGCCCCTGCTAGACTGTAAGTTCTGGGTGGGCAGGCGTCTTGATCTACTCTGTTCACTGAGGAATCCCAAGAGTAGAACGGTGCCTGGCACACAGTGGGTGCTCGGTGACTAGTCATTGAACTGAATGGCTGAAGGGAGGACCAGCCAGCACATTTGGTTGAGGCCTGCCACTTAGGGGGGCTTGCTAGCGCGCTCTTAGTCACAGCCATCAGCAGCACCTGCAGGTCCGTGGGAGCTGCCTCTGAAGGACCTGTGATGTGGCAGAGAGGAGCAAAATGCCTGCTCCCTGCGTGAAGCAGACTCCCAAATACGCGAAGGGAAGGCTTGTGCAGTGCACAAATTCAGTCTTCAGCTAGGACCCTCCTTCCCACGAGTGACTGTGGTGTGTGGTAGGAAGCCAAGGTTTTCCTCTGTGGAAGGAGCTCTTGTCTCAAGGATAACACGAAGTCTGGGAAATGGGGTTCTGTCTCCCACCCGCCAGTTCACATAGTGCAGCAGAAATAGAAAGGTCATCCAGTTGCCCCAAATCCTACCATCAGAAATACGTGGTTGACCTGGTGAGAGAGATGTATATATATATACATCTCTTTTTTCCTGTGCCCATGTGGGCATGTATTTTATTTATTAACTGAGAATAGGTTTACCATAGATGCAGTTTTGTAACCTGGTTTTCCTCTTAATATGTTGTCTGTATCTTAAACCTTATTGACAGTGATCACAGTTTCATGTTTATTGATTATGTATTGATATTCATAGTGTTTCATGCCATCATTTATGCATTTACCAATATTTTTAAGGACCTAATATGTGCCAGGCACAGATAGGGGATGCTCTGGGTACCAGATGTTCAATGTTCCTATTCTCATGGAATTTATAATTTAGAGAGAAAGCAAATAGATATGAATTTAAGAGAGTGCTAAGAAGAACATAGAAGAGAATACGGAGTTGTGAATGCTTTAGTTCAGTGGTTCTTAACCAGATTTCAGGGGGTCCGTGAGTTTGAATTGAAAAAAAATCAACTTTATTTTCTCTGACCTCTAACTGAAATCTAGCATTTCCTTCACTTATGAATGTACGCAATAAATAAATTACAGTAGTATTCATTTCACCTGACTGGCAGAGGGGTCTGTGGAACAAAAAAGGGTTAAGAACCCCTGCTTTAGATGGGCTAGTTAGGGAAGGCTTTTCTTAGGAGGTGACATTTGAGCTGAGATCAAAATGATAAGAGGACCAGCTGCTTGAAGGTCTTGGGGCTGAACATTCTAGCAGAGGGAACAGCAAGTACAAAGATCCTGAGGCAAGAATGCCCTGGGATTGAGGGATACTAAAAAACCCATTGTGGCTGGAGCAGAATGAACAACTGGGAGACAAGGTAGGTGTGGTAGGTGCAGTGCCTTGTTAGGCATAAAGACTTGGGATTTTACTTTAAGGACAACAGTAAGCCATTATGTCAGCAGATGAGTGATGTAATATATGATATTTATTTTCAGAAAATCTCTCTGGCTTCTCTGTGGAGATCAGGGGAAGCAGGGAGACCAGTTAGGTGGCTGTTGCAGTAATTGGTGGTCTTGGTAAGAGATGATAGAGCAGTGGACAGGGTGAGAAGTGGGATATATTTTGGAGGTGGAGATATCAGGGCTGATGGGGTAAGGGAAAGGAGAAATCAAGGCTGATTCCTACTTTGTGACCCCAGCTACTAGGTCAGTGCTGCTGCTTATGACTGAGACAAGGAAGGTGAGGGAGGAGGGGATAAGGTGGATCAAGAGTGTTCTTTTGGGGTTTCTTAATTTTGAGATGTCTTTTAGACACTCAAGTGAGAATGTCAAGGAGGCAACTGTCTAGAATTTTGGAGAGGTCCAGTTTGAAGCTAGTCACTGGAGAGCTGTCAGTGCACAGATGGCATTTAAAGCAGTCGGTCTGGGTAAGAACAGCTGAGAAGGTAGATAAAGAAGGAAGAGACTGAGCCCTGAGCAGAGCAGGAGGGACCAGCTGGAGGCTGCAGGGAGCCAGTGAAGTAGAGTTCACCTGACTGATGCGAGATGGAAGCCCAGAGAAGCATGTGTTTCAAGGAGTGTGTATTAGTTTTCTGCTCTAACAAATGACCACAAACTTAGTGGGTTTTCTTTGTTGAGAGATTTTTGATTACTGATTCAATTTCTTTACTTGTTACTGGTCTTTTAAGATTCCTTCTTTCACTTTTAAGGACCTTTATGATTACATTGGGCCCCTTTGGATAATCCAGGATATTCTCCCTGTTTCAAGGTCAGCTGATAAGCCAACCTTTATTTCCCTTTGCTATGTCAGGTCACACAGTCACAGGTTCTGGGGGTTAGGACTTGGGACGTTTTTAGGGGCCACTACTATGCTGGACCCAGAGGGTATAGTAAGATGCTACTGAGAAGTTGAGTAAAATGAAGAAGGAGGAATCACCTTTGGATTTGGAAATCTGGAGGTCTTAGTAAGCCTGATGAGCACTTGCAGTAGAGTGTTGGGGGCAGAAGCCCAATGGGAGTGAATTGAAGAGTGCATGAGTTGCAAGTATTGATTCTTGACCGAAGTTTTGCTGTGAAGGGAAGTAAATTATGGCAAGAATTACAAAGGAAAAGACCAGAATAAAGCTAAACAGATTGAAGTGGGAGGCCTAGTGTAGAATGTAGGTTCAGGGAGGATGTCTCTCAGGGAGCGGCAGGCGTGCAGTGTCTGTTGGAATAGTTTAACTGAAGGAGGAACCTAGAGTGAGACTACAACATGGTCTTAGGGCTGGAGATGTCTGAAGAAAAAATTAATACAATTATTTTAAACCCAGAAGCAGAATGTACTGATTATTTCTTCCTTCTTCTCTTGGGACAGTGGATGGAATTCTTGTGAGTGGCTGCTCCTGGACCTGCTTCCCAGTCCCCACAACACACATGGTGGGCGGTGCTCATTGTTCCATGGCTGGCCAGGTCTTTAAAGTCCCCGTTGATTCTCAGGGAGTCTGGAGTCAGCTGTGGTCTGGCCACGACTCAGGCCACATGGAAAGTGGCTTACATGCAGCAGAGATGCAGTCCTTGCCTTGCCTTTTCCTGCTTTCAGCTGCATGTCCTGCACGTCTCTTCTTCCTCCTGCCCATTGAGCTGTAGTCCTGAGTTTCTATATTTACTTCATTGCACTTTAGTGACATTCGTTCACTTAATATTTATTGAGTAGTAGGTTCTGGTGATACAGTGGTAAACCAAAGATCCCTGTTCTTGTGGAGCTTATGTTCTCGTGAAACCAGTTCATTATGAATAGTTCAACCAAGGGTCTCGTCTCCTGGGAAGTACGGCATTGCATTTATACAGTCTGCTCTCTCTTGGGGCCTTTTCTTCTCCAGCTTAAATTCCAGAGTTTACCTCTTAATCATTCTTACAAATCCCCTCAACCTTCCAGCCTCCACTTCCTCTTGTCATACCCAGCTGGACAAATCCCAATCCCAAGTGAACCCTCTTTCGTGGCTTTTCTGTGTCTGCATTCATGTAGCTCAGCATTTCAGAAAAGCCAAGGACCAAAGATCGCCATCAGCCCCAGAATGTCACAGTGTTTGGGGAGGAAGCATCGTCTTGCTGACTCCAAGATTGTGGACTTCTCCTAGCCTCAAATCTGTGATACAGGAAATTCCTGTTGGTAAGCCAACCCACTGCATGGTATTTGTTTTAGCAGCTGGGAAACTAACATACCTCTTAATATTCAAAACTTCTCAAAAACAAATAATCCACGTATTTACTCTTTTTCACTTTCCATCTACTCTTCAGTTATTCCTGTCTACCCCACTCCCATTCTATTGAAACTGCCTGTTGAGTTTTCCAATGACATGCAAGTTGCCAAATCCAATGAATACTTGTCCTGGTCTTATGCAGCCTCTTCCCAGTTTTCAACGTAGACCTTTTCTTCTCTGTGATAATGCCCTCTTTCAGGTTTTCCTCCTATCACTCAGGCTGTCTTCTCTCAGTCACCCTCTTCAGAGCTTCCTTCTCATCCTCGTCTTTCAAGGCTGAAGTTCTTTGGGGCTTGTGCCCTGTACCTTCTCTGTTCACGTAACGCCCTCTCTCTTTAGGTAATTTCATCCACCGAGATAGTTTGTCCCAAATTAAGCCTAGACTTTTCCTCAGATATCAGAATTCCTGGTATTCTGGGGCTGGCTGCCTCACAGGCACCTCAAACATAATCATCCAAAACTAAGCTCTGAATCTTTCCCCAAATCTGCTGGCCCCATGGTAGTCCTTATCATTAGGACTCCCCCCGCCCCCTGTGCCCAAGACCAGACGCCCCACAAAACCTTACAGAGTCCTCCCAAGAATATCTCCACTTCTGTCACAGTGTTTCTTGGTACCCTGGGCCCCTTTGGCAGTCAAGTAAAGAAGCCTAGATACCTTCTCGGAACAACATTTTAGAAAGGAAACCGTATGCAGGATTACAAAGGAAACCAATTATATTGAAATACAGTTAACAAAAATATTAATAGAACACAGATTGTGATATAGTAATATCTATGCTTCTTAAATGTGCTTAAATAACAAGATCCAGTAATAGGTCTTGTAACTACAATAAATTTGAACTAGTGATTGAAGACAAATGATGTTTCATGTTGTGCCATTGGTAATTGGGATATAAAAGCACTTGTATTTCTGTTGATGACAGAGTCACAGGTATGGCCTGTATTGCTGAGGTTGGTTGTCTATATTCATAATTAAATAAAGTGCTTCTTTTCATTTGGAGGCTAGTGAAATAAAGATGTAATTCTTTTCTCATCCAATTTCATGGACCCCTTGCTTTATCTTGACTATTTGATTCTCCTGTTTCTCTCCATTGTCGTTCATCATTACCACCTCTCACCTGGATACTCCTAAGTGACTGACTTGTTTCTACGTTGGACCCCCTCAATTTATTCTTCACTCAGCAGCCAGAGTTGTCTTTTTAAAATATTAAAATGTGAATCAAATCATGTTATTCCCAGCCTTAAACTTATCAATTGCTTTCCATTGTTTTTTTGAATGTAAATTCAAACACGTTCTCACAGCTGAGAAATCCCTGCTTGGTCTGACCCCTGCCTACCCCTCTAGCTTCATTTCAGGTGCCTCTTTTCCACATTTTTTGTGCATCAGCTTTGCTTTCTTCCAGGTTTTCAAATGTACCTTGCTGTCTTTCACCTCAGGACCATTGAAGGTGCCATTTCTATCTTTTATTACCATTGTATTCTATAACTGTGCATAAAAATATTACCACAAACTTAGTGGCATTAAACAACACGTTTATTTTTTTATATTATTCTTTTTAAAGATTTATTTATAACCCGCCCCCGCCCGCCCCCCCTTGTTTTGCACTCGTTGTCTGCTCTCTGTGTGTTCTTCTGTGTCTGCTTGTCTTCTCTTTAGGTGGCACCGGGAACTTATCCTGGGACCTTCCGGAGTGGGAGAGGGGCACTCAATCTCTTGCACCACCTCAGCTTCCTGGTCTGCTGCATCTCTTATTGTCTCTTCTCTGTGTCTTTTTTTGTTGCGTCATCTTTTGCCAGCTCTTCACATGTGCCAGCTCTCCTGCACGGGCCAGCTCTCCTGCATGGGCCAGCACTCCGCGTGGGCCAGATTGTCTTTCACCAGGAGGCCCCAGGAATCGAACCCTGGACCTCCTATGTGGTAGATGGGAGCCCAATTGCTTGAGCCACATCTGTTTCCCGATACACGTTTATTATCTGACAGTTTGTTTAGGTCAGGAGTACAGGCATGGCTTAGCTGGGTCCTCTGTTTGATCTTACTAGGCTGCAGTCGAGGTGTTGGCCAGGGCTGGGCTCTCATCTGAAGGCTCGGCTGGGGAAGGACCCACTTTCTAGATAACGTGGTTGTTGGTAGCAAAATTTCATATGAACACTTGGACTGAGCACCTCAGTTTCCTGCTTATTATTGGCTGGTGGCTGCCCCCAGCTCCTTGTTACTTGGGCCTTCTCAGTATGGCCAGTTCCTTCCTTGAAGCTAGCAAGGGATAGAGAGCCCTAGCGTTGTGGATGTTAGTTGTATATAATGTGATCACATACATCCCGTTGCTTTGCCATATTCTGTTGGCTAGAAGGAAGTCGGGGGAGGAAATTATGTAATAGGGGATCCCCAACAGGAGGTGGAGCCATGGGAGCCACCGTAGAGGCTCTCTGAGACACACACACACACAGATGCATCTATACTTGTATATATTCTTTAAAAAAGAAATGAAATTCCCACATTCTGAGAAATGCCTCACTGACAGAATGCTTGTTTGTCACTGTGACCCGAGCTCATTGTACCTCTTAGCAACTTTACAGTCTCAGAAGACATTGCATGAGTTGACTTGTTTTCCAAGTGATAGTTTGAAAGAAGGAGGGAAAAACATCTTTTGCAGATTTCTTCTCATTCCTTTCTTTCCCTTTTCCACTCTTTCAACAAACATTTGCAAAATGCCTACTCTGCTCTTAAGTGTTGGAGTTAGAAACAGGAAGAACAAGACAGGATTTTCAAACTTAAAAAAAATTTTAGTAGCAGTTGAACCCTTTTTTTCCTTCAAACATAATCTTATGGGGAGCCTAAACCTATAACACAGACAAAAGTAGAGATGCTCTGCTTGAAGCTGGGGAGAGGGGCCAAGCGTTGCCTGCTCGGGCTTTATGCCTCCTTCTGAGGCAGCTGTCACAACGAGCGCTTGGCACCCTGGGTGTTAGGAAGCACGTTAGGACATTGCTGATGGAGTCTAAGCCAAACCTGTAGATGAGGAAACTGACGAGTAGAGAGGTAAAAGCCACGTTAGGGCCGACCCACCTCATTCCTTGAATCAATGGCTCCCAACTCGGTGGTACTGGCCCCTTTATTATTTAGAGATGAGTGGTCACTTTTGGGTGTCATAGTGAGTTTGGGATGTGCTGTGATACTGTACAAAGTGGCAAAAATGCCCTCACTGCTTTCTGGTACTCTTTCTTTATATTGGTGGTTTCTATGCTGGACACCTGGACAGCTTTTTAAAAATACTAGTGCCTGGGTCTTACCCCAGACCAATTAAATTGGAATCTCTGGGGATGGGATCCAGGTGTGGTATTTTTAAAAGTTCTTTAGGTGATGGTAAAGAATAGCCATGGTTGAAAACAACTGCCTTAAAACTATTGATGACTGCTTTTGTAAGAGGTCTTTATTGTAATTAAATTAATTGTAGTTAAAAGCAAGCAAAAGGAAATCGGGAAGGCAAAATTTATAATAGGCAAATGGACTTTATTGAATGTACAATTACTTATTAGAATATAGAACATCTGACTCAATGGACACTTCTGAATTTGGATGAAAACTTTTACGCAATGGATAACACACAAAGTTTGGTCTATAAGGCAAAGGTTATCCATTTCTGTTTTTCCTATAACCTTCTTCACACTTTTCCTCTTTCTGAATATTTCAGCTTAATATGATTAAGCAACCATTTGTAACATGTAGAAATTATTTTTTCTCCTTTCCCCCCATGGTCCATCTCCATCAATTAGCTGCTGTTCTCTGTTCTTACCTTAAGGTTCTCACATGTCCATTCCAGTTCCTACCAAGTACCAAAACACGATGACAGTGTGCATCCCTGTAAGTGGTCATCCAGTTTGGAAAGACATTGTATTTTTCAAGATGCCTAGATGAGAAACTTTCTTTATTAGAAAACCTATATTAGTCAATGGAAGGATCAGGAAAAGTGGTCAAGAGGTAGCTTAAGCCTGATAAAGGGAGTTCTCAAAATAGGGAATGGCTATTAATGATCTCATAATTTTTTCCTTGAGGATAGTCTTATTAGTATGAGAGTAATTATAATAATCCCTGTACATTTCCAAGCCTCTGACATTGATATAATCCCACAATAACAAATTCCATATGATTTTTTTTTTTTGAGGTACCAGGGACTGGGGAATGAACCCGAGACACCTCATGTGTGGGAAGCCGCCACTCAACCAATGAGCCACATTGGCTCCCCTGAGTTGGTTTTTTCGTTTGTTTTGCTTGTTTTTTTTTCCTTTTTAGAAGGCACCAGAACTGAACCTGGGACCTCCCATGTGGGAAGCAGGCGCTCACCTGCTTGAGCCACATCCGCTCTGCTCCCCTATATGATTTTTAAACATTTCACAGAAGTCAGTGACAATCCCACTTTTCTTTCTGAGCTTTTACCAAAATAGTTGTTTTCCTCCAAGGCCAATCATTAATTTACTGTTTGATTTTTTTTGCATTATGCATCTGCACTATTGAATTTGTGATTGATTTGTGATCTGCTTGTGATTTTCTGTTAATTCCTGCCAGTCTTAATAGTTTAGGCCTATATCTTTTGCTTTTTCATGAGATTGCATTGGAAATATAATTTAATCTTAGTTGGGTTGACTTCTTTAATATTGATGTGGCCAGAGCTTTGGAGAGCAGGGGTGGGGAGTGGCAGCAGAGGTGGCCACAGCAGGACCTTAGGCCACCTCAGAAATTAGGATGTCTCCAGGGAAGGGACACCTATCATAGAGGTTTGAAATAGGAGAGCCGTGGTCTCTTTGCCTGTTAGAGCCGTCACCCGCGGAGCCGGGTGGAAGGTGGGTTGGAACTCAGAGACGCCTGGGGCATGTGCAGGAATCCAGTGAAAGCCAGTGGTGGGATTGGCCCTAAGGCCGTGGCAGTGGAGATGGAGCTAACTGGGTGATTTGGGGATAGGTTTGGCAATGGGCTCAATCAGTCATGCTCATGGATTGAACGTGGAGGAGAGGGAGATGCCGAGAACGACTCCCGGGTTTCTGCCTTAAGTCCTTAGGTGGAATACGGTGCCATTTTCGGTTTTTTTTTGTTTTTTTTTTAAAGCAAATGTGAATTACTTCAATTTAAAAAAGTAAAGGAAACTAGGATTTGCAGATGAGTGAGGCTTTTGGGACTGATGTAGTTTCCCAGCTGCTAAAGCAAATACCATGCTATGGGTTGACTTAAACAACAGGAATTTGAAGCTAGGAGAAGTCCATGTTGAGGCGTCAGTAAGCGATGCTTTCTCCCTGAAGACTGGTGTTCTGGGGCTGGCAGTAGTGGTCCCTAGTCCTTGGCTTTTCTGTCACATGGCAGTACACATGGCAGTTTCTTCTTTTCCTACTGGTTTCTAGCTCTTCCCATAGCTTTTCTTTCTGCTTATAAGGACTTCAGCCATGTTGGATTAGGGTTCGCCTTTATTCAGTTTGGGCACACTTTAATAACGTCTTCCAAAGTCCTGTTTACAAAGGGGTTCACACCCATGGGACCAGGGGTTGGGACCAGAGCATGCCTTTTGTGGGAGACATGATTCAGCCCCCAACAGTGACCAAACAAACACACAGTTACAGTGGGGACTGAAAAGTGAAGAAATGGATTCTCCTATGTCTTCAAAGAAGTTTGGTTATAAGGCAGAAGGCTGGGGTGTAGATACAGGGCAGTGGACATTGTGTTTTGTTTACAGATGGGTGTGGATGTGAGCAACTTATGTCGGGGGTAGAGATCGTAGAAGAGAGGGCTTTCTTCGTTCGACAGATGTTTGAATGTGTGCTAGGCATTGTTGTAAGCTCTTGAAATACAACAAAACAGAAAAAAAAAAACCCTACCTTCAGGGAGCTTACTGTCTAATGGGGGGAGCCTGGCAATAAGTGAATAAGGTCCCAAGTGCATTGTAAAAAGAAAAAATTTTAGAACATATCAATAGGGAAATTCAGGAGTGCTGAGTTGGGAGTGGTCAGTGGCATCTAGTTGTAAATAGTGGGTGTCACTGATGGACTTGCTACTACTAGAAAGCAAGGTTATATCAGGACAGAGGTTTTATGTTTTATTCACTGTTCTATACCCAGAGTTTAGAATGGGGCCTTGTACATAATAGGTGCATAATTGTATGAGTGACTTGATGGTACAGGATTCCAGGGGATTATGGGGAAGGAATGAATTGTGGAATATTGAGGGAAGAAAGTGAGGCCAGTGGTGGATGAAGACATGCAGTAGGAGTGCCAGAGGAAGTTTCAAACCAGTATCCCCAATTTAAATGATAAATGATGATTATGTTTGTTTTTAAAGATTTAAACTATTCAAATTGCATTTGGAATAATTTGAGTTAGCTTAGTTTCATGGCATTAGTTTTGTCTACTGTATGTTTCTCAGATATATTAATATAATTTACAGATCTGCTTATCCTCAGGGGTATTATCCAGTTGAGAAGTTACAGTTTTCTGTATTTTAAAAATCAAATTGGGATTATATGTTGATTTATGTATTGAAGTTCTTTTTACAAACTACCTTTATCTTAGCTTTATCATGCCTAAAAGTCATGTGTGTGTATGTATGTGTTTTATGCCGGTTAAAGAAACCAGTGTAGCTGAATTTCAACTGCAGTGGTTATATATTAAAGTTATACTCTTTATAGTTACTTTTCTGATAGGTTAATTGGGCTGATCCTGTAGTGAGTGTTTTCATGTGGTCTTTGCTAAGTTTAGATTCATGATGGTCTCCTGTTTGCTTGAAATCATATTGACAGGCCATAACTACTACTTCTAGTTTAGGCATGCATGAAGAAGATTGTCCTTTGCTAAGTCTCTTTATTTGAAGATTTCCAATGCCGTATATAACTTTGCCATAGCTCAAGAAGATCTTACTTGTTCTGACTGCTGTATATAGGGCATTCCATTGATAGCGATGTTTTAAGACCATTCAGTCATAGCTGGAAGTTGCCTTGTAGTTAAAGGAATACATTTATTAATGAGGTGAAGGGAACATACAAAATTACTTACATTTCTTTTCCATAGGTCTTCTGCCCTATAGAAATCACTTTATTATATTTTATTATGAAAGTATATAAATATATGCTTTTATTTATAGAAGTAATGGCCATTGGAAAAATTCTAATAACAGTATAGAGATTAAAAATGGAAACTTTTTCCTAAAATGTTTTTAAGTGTATTTTCTTTGTTTAGTGTTTTAATATATGTTGTATGCATATATATGTGAGGACACACACAGTCATGTAGACCTCTTCCCTGTTTTTCCTCCCCATGCCACAGTCTGCTATGGCATTTCCGTGTCAGTGCCCACATGTGTAGGTGCACAATGGCCTAGTTCACATGGCCACAACATTTTTAAACCAGTCCTTTATTAGCTGTTCCATGCTTTTGCTTGTATTGCTCTTTAAAGCAATATGTATGTATAATTTTTGTCCTGGTTAGTCATTTATATTTCAGTCTTAATTTTCTTAATTCATTACATCTGCATGGCAGTCCTATGAGTCTTGTAGTCAAAACTTTCAATTTTGGGAAGCGGGTGTGGCTCAATGGATAGAGCTCCCGTTTACCATATGGGCGGCCCCGGGTTCGCTTCCCGGGGCCTCCTTGTGAGGGCAGGCCGGCCAGCACGGCGCGGTGGGCTGATGCAGCAACCTCACAGCAAGGGAGAGATAAGCAGACACGGAAGAAACACACAGCAAATGGACACAGTAAAACACAAGCAGCAAGGGGGGGATAAATAAATCTTTAAAAAAAAAAACAAAAAAACAAAAAAACTTTCAGTCTTCATCTTTAAAGTTTTTGACCTTGATACGTACTTACAAAAGTGTTCCCCACCCCCCAAATTATTAAATGTTCTTCCTAGATTTTTTTCTGCATTTTGGACTTTTTTTCTTAGATCTTTAATACAGCTCAACATTTTTAAATATATGGGTGGTATGAGGTAGAGCTCTAATTTCATTTTTTTCTTATTTTGTCATTTAGTCATTGATCCTTTCTAACTGCTTTGAAATGTTGCCTTTACCATGAGATAAGTTTCCACAAATACATGGTTTCTCACCTGGACTCTGTTCATTGATCTGTTTATTCTATGCCTACATCAGTACGACATTGTGGGCTGGTGGGCTGGTGCGGCAGGACCTCACAGCAAGGGGGAGATAAGTAGACACAGAGAAGACACGCAGCGAATGGACACAGCAGCACAAGCAGCAAGGGGGGGGGATAAATAAATTAAAATAAATAAATCTTAAAAAAAAAAAATAAAGCAACCTACCTTGCCATTGAAGAAAGAATCAAAAGAACCTTGAACCTTCATTTCTCTAGCCATTGCTTTCCAGTACTTGTGCATCTTAGAATACATAAAAAATAAGAATATTTGAAGGACGTGCTGAATAAACGGATGAGTGCTGTTAAGTCAGAGACCTGCCCACCTCCATGGTTTCAGTTTACAAGAGGGCTCCTAAACGTCTACACTGAACTCAGATCTCTGCCCAGAGAGCTGCCCATGGATGCCTCTACTGGGCTTCTGGCGGCCCCTCCCACAGAGCATGTCTGAACTGGAAGCAGCGGTCTTTTCTCCTTGTCTCCCTGTCTCAATAAAGGACACCCAAGTCGCCTTCCAGGTGCTCAGGTCAAATCTCGGGGGTCATTTTAAAAAAGTATTTCTTTAGAATAGTTTTAGATTTACAGAAAAGTTGCAAAGTTATCGCAGTGTGTTCTTGTGTACCCTGCACCCAGTTTCTCTGTTACCATTAGTACATTTGTCACGATGGATTAGCCAGTCTTCATGCAGAATTAACAACTCAAGGCCATCCTCTATTTGAATTTCCTTGGATTTTACCTCCTGTCTTTTTCTGTCCCAGGATCCCATCCAGGACACCACAGTACATCCAGTTGTCCTGTCACCTTAGTCTCCTCTAGACTGTGACAGTTTCTTAGACTTTCCTTGCTTTTGATGACTTTGATGGTTTTTAGGAGGATTGGTCAAGTATTTTGTAGAATATCCTTCAATTTGGGTTTGTCTGATGTTTTTCTCATGGTTAGACTGGCCTTTTGGGCTGTTGGGAGGAGACCACAGAGGCAAAGTGCCATTCTCATCACATGTTGAGGGTATCGGCTATCCACATGACTTAAATCTTTGGGGATGTTGACCTTGACCACCTGTCTGAGGTCGTGTTTGTCAGGTTTCCCCACTATACAGTTACTTTCTTTCTCTCCCTGGAGGTCATTTTTGATACCCCGGACCCATTTTTTTTTATTGCATATAGAATCCAATCCAGTCCCTACATTTCTACTCCCAAGTAAGTTTCCAGTCTATCCACATCATTCTTTTTCAGCCACTGCTCTGTACAAGCCACCATTGTCTGTGCCCAAATAACTTACTCTTCCAAAATATGTCCCTGTTTTGTGCCCTGGACTCCTCCCAACCCATTCTCCACCCATGTGCCAGAGTGCTGGTTGGATTTTGGGGCTCCTTTTCTCAAACCTTTTGGCTTCTCTAGTACTGAAGATACCATTCCAAATTCTTCACGAAGTCCAGGTCTTTGTACTTTTGTCTCTGTCACCTCTCTGTCTTCTGGCCAAGCCCCACTCCCTTTTTTCTCTGTTCCAGCCTCTGGATTCTCACCCTTGAGTTCCTTCATCACCCTAGCTCCTCTCCGCCATGGTGGTTGCCTCCATTTGATCCATCAGACTCCTTGTCATAGCCAGAACTCAGCTTACATGTTCTTTCCTCATGGAAGGCGTCCCTGCCCCACTTCCAGAGTCCATGAGATCCCTTGCCTTACACTTCTGCAGTGTCCTTTACTTCTCTGTCACTCATCATTATACTCACGGTGCTTGGAATGACTTGGCTGTGTCTGAACCCTCTCCTCGGTTGCTGAGGTAGATGGGCTGCAATTTCTCCCTGCTCTTCACTGTTGCATCCTGATGACTTCACACAGCCTGCCCCAGAGTGGGCGTTCAGTAAATATTTGTTGGATGTATGAGTTTTGTCATCTAATTAAATGAATTTGTGAGTAGAACTGCAGAATGGGAAACAATTGCTCTTCCTTTTTTAAAAAGCATGCAAGTAGGCAAATAAGTCCTTGACTTGATTTCTTTTTTCCACTGAGTTAAATCCCATGTTTCCTTTTAAATGCTTTGCGTAAGGTGCTGGGATAGGTACTGTAGTGGATCTCGAAATGTATATTCATTCTGTGCTACCCTCGAGGATGCATCTACTGGTTAATTCTCTCGTTCACGGAACATGTTTCGTAACATCAGCGTGCCAGGCACTATGCTAAGCAGTTTCCGTTAATTATTCTGGTTAATTTTCACAGCGGCTTTTTGAGGTAGGGATGTTAATATCTTCATGTTATAAGCGAAGTAAGTGAGACTTACTGGAAAATTTAAATAGTTTGTTCCAGGTCACAGACGTAATAAGTGGTAGGATTATTACTTGAACCCAGATTCAACTACATGGTGTGAATTTAAAGTCCAGACAGGACTCCCTGTATCTTTAATATCCACCCTGTCTTACAGTGTAGCTTCATACTTTTGGGTTTTAATGACTTTTTAGGCATCCGTTGGCACTGAACATTTTTTTTTTTTAAAGATTTATTTTATTTATTTATTCCCCCCCACCCCGCCCTCCCACTGTGTGCTCTCTCTGTCTGCTCCTTTTCTCTTTAGGAGGCATGCTGGAACCGAACCTGGGACCTCCCATGTGAGAGGTGCTGAATCACTTGAGCCACCTCAGCTCCCTGCTTTTGTTGTGTCTCTCATTGTCTTTCCTCTTTGTGTGTCCTTGTTGTGTCAGCTTGCCATGCCTGCCCGTCCTGCTTGTCTTCTCCAGGAGGCACCGGGAACTGAACCCGGGACCTCCCTTGTGGTAGGCAGGAGCTCAATCACTTCAGCCGCATCCACTTCCCAGCATTGAACATTTTTTAATTGTCTTGGGAGGGAGGACATCTTAAGATATAAACATCCTCCCAATAATTAATTTTCATTAGAAAACAAACAAACCATCACACCACCCTTCTTGCTAAGATATATATTTTTAAAGATTTATTTATTTACTTTTATCCATTTTTACCCCCCCCATTTTTGCTGTTTCTTTGTCCATTCGCTGGGCAATTCCCTGTGTCTTTTTCCTGCCCTCTCGGCTCATCCTTCTCCTCCTGTCTTTACCAGGATTTGATCCTTGGAGCCTCCAGTGTGGGAGAAAGGCATCCTACTGCCTGCGCCACCTTAGTTCCTGTTTTTTCGGCGCGTCTCGTCTTGGCTCTTCCCTGTGTCACTCTCCTGTTATGTCATCATCTTGCTGTGTGGCTTGGTGGGGCCTCACTGCGCACCTGCATGCGGGGCCTGGGGAGCTCACCCGCTCTCAAGGCCTGGCGGTGCACCCACGCACGGGGCCTGGTGGCCTGTGTGCCTTCTATATTTTTCTTTTTTTTCTTTTTACCTGGAGGTCCCGGGGATCGAACCCAGGTCCCTTCACATGGGAGACAGATGCCCAACCACCCAAGCCACATCTGCCCCCCTGCTATATCTCTTAAGGTTGACCAAAGATACCTAGAGTTACAGTCATTTCCCATACAGGATGGTCATATAATAAATCAGGCTTGGCTTATCACCAGCATTTTAAAAACCAGACCTAGGGAAAAAAACTAGGTCTGGGGACTCATGCATGGTTTCTAATATAGCGAATGTTTAGCCTACCCTGATTATCACAAAATCAGGACAATGAGAATATTTGCATTGAAATTTGTTTCTTAATTTACATTTTAGCAGTCTTGACGTCTGAATGGGTGCCTGCTGAGGCCATTGTCTGCCTATGGGGACTGGAGGATGGGTTTGGACACACTTGTGGAGTCTTTCTTAAAATGGGGCTTATAGACTCACCTGGGAGCTTTTCTAAAA
The DNA here is from genome assembly GCA_029593785.1 of Cabassous unicinctus. Classification (NCBI taxonomy): domain Eukaryota; kingdom Metazoa; phylum Chordata; class Mammalia; order Cingulata; family Chlamyphoridae; genus Cabassous; species Cabassous unicinctus. The sequence continues at coordinate 28,710 of JAQZBX010003512.1, read as the reverse complement.
ATGCGGATTCCGTAACCCCTCTTTTGATGTACTAAGTTTTAATCCTTCAGGGTAGGACTTAGAAACTTAAAAAAAAATGATTTTGGTTTAAATAGGAAATTTTTGTTGAGTCTAAAGTGTGAGAATCAGTGAACAAGGAAATGGGAAGTATGCTTGTCCTGAGGAAGCCAGTAGAAAAAGTCAGCAGCAGTTTGCGTGGTTAGTAAGTTCACTGTCAACTAATGTAGAAATAAGGTCATCAAGTGGGTACCTCTGCTTCCTTCTTGTTTTATTTCGCATGCTTGTATTTGGGGGAATTTAGCATATGCTATATTATTCTCTTTCCTGAGTGGGTCTTAGCTATGACAAGGGTGTCTCAATATAATTGCGATAGACCAATCTGAAAAAAAAAAACTTTTTAAAAAGTCTGGTGAATTTGCATATGATTTGCAAATGTAAGAGTATGTCTAAAGCTGATTTCAAATAGTCTGTCTCCTTTTTGGAGAAACTATGTCAGTCCGTGCCCTGATTTTCAATTTAGAAAATATGGCAACTTCAGGTATGTGCTAATATGAAAATTAGTAATCATTAATAATGTTTTTAATATATAGTATTATGTATGTGTATGTATTTATAAACAACAAGGATGCTTTTATTATCCCGCATAGTAAGGAGGCCAGAGGTGGTAGGTGGTTTCGGAGGCAGCCCCAGCAGCTCAGGGACGGCAGCCCCATTGACTTCTCCATCGTGGCTGCCCAGGCCCGAAGCTTGCAGGAAGAGAGCAGAGTCCCTGTCTTGTGCTGCCCACCTCAGAGCTTTATTAAGGCATAAACGACATGCAGTAAATGGCACCTGTGGTGAGTGCGTGGCTGATGGGTGGACGTGTAGACACCTGCGGACTCGTGAGCAGCTTCATCGCTCCCAGACCTTTCCTTGTGCCCTTTGGAGTCCCAGCCTCCTGCTTGTCTGTCCTTTTGTGAAGTCTTTGAAGCTGTTGGGGAAGAAAATGTTATTTTGTTGAGGATAAAATACTAAGTCAAAAAGATATTTAACTTGTAGTTTTAGCTTTTGTCTTCTTTTTGAGGTATATAGTGGAAATAATAAGATGATTATATGGTGTAGGTTGCTGCGTCGTTTGTAGGAAGTATTGAGAAACTGACAAATCCCTTAGAACAGACCATCCTTGAAAAACTTGACCGAAGAAATATATTAACAGGAAGATTGAAAGAAAGAAACGGTGAGACGGTGACTGTGGTGGACAGGGGCCCGCAGGGAATGCCTCCTGAGGGTTGTGTCGCAGTCGCGATGCCCATGTGGAGCCCACACGCTTAGCGTTTCTTTGGTTTTTCAATAGTGGTATTTCTAACATGCTGGGGGAAAAACCAGTAGACATTCTGCCATGAAAAGGTAATAGAAATATAACCCACACTTAACCGGAGGGCACACTTAGCTCAGGTGCATTTGCATTTTGTTCTAATGGCTTGTCTGTTTTATTGAATAGTATATTTATTGATTAAAAAATTAAAATTTGCCCCATCACTGTAATGAACTTTTGGCTGGCTATTTCTCTTTATAATGTCTGAATATATTTGTGGAGGTTAGTTTGTGCTGCATTAATACGGCATTATAATGTTGTGTTAGTAGCCGTTTTCTAAAGAATTAGTAAAATATTTAGGACTTCACTTTAATTGGTTTCTTCAGCTGTCTCCTGGCTTCTCTGACTCCCTAAATTTTCTTGGTTCTTTATTTTTTATTTCTCTCCGGTTCTTCTGTGTGTTTTGTTTTGAAGATAATATATGTGAGGTGAAAATGGCAGGATTTCTGTCATGATTTAACCTTATTAGAAATTATGTCTCAAGTTTTATGTCTGTTTATTTGAGAAGTGAACCAGTTCTTTGTGCTTGTGCTAGTCTTTGGCAAAAATAATTTTATTAAAATAGAGTACAAATTGAGTTTGTTGGAAAACATATCCCTACAAAATGTCCAGATAGTGAGAGAGCTTGACGTAGGTGAGAATTTCCCTGGAAACGTATTCTTTGTTGGAACTCTCGTGACTCAAAGTGAAACTTGATGTCTCTTATTTCAGTAATATAATTCACAAATGTGGCATTTAGTTTAAAGTTTTCAGATGGGGAGGGTAGTGTATATGCTACAGTCATGTATGCGAATGAATAAGTATGAGATGCTGGGTGTTGGTAGGACGTCTGAGCATTTCCTGTTTACGTCATTACTAGTTAGAGAGACAAGATGCAAGTTTTGAGGAGGGCTCTGGTGAGGTCGACAAACTTCTCTCCCTTTGGAGGTAAAAATGCTAAACCCCTTAGTCTACACATAAATTGGTATGTGTGAATTTCACCTAGCACCTGGGCCTCACTGGAAGGCAGATGGATAATTTTGGATCCTGAGCCTGGGAAGGGGGTGAGGAGGCAGGAGGCTCCAGAGGGAGTGTTTCCGATCCCGAGTGTCATCTTGGGCCTCTGAAAAAGAAAAGCTGCTCGGACCCACGGCTTCCAGAGTTGAGAGCAGAGCCGCCTGCGCTCCAGCAGTTTCCAGGCTAGATAACTATTCAGCAGCTGTGACCGCTATTTGCAGCCGGTTTTCTGTGGGAAAATGTAATGCCGTATTCCAGATACCTGCCTCAACAAATGGCCTGGGCAAATCCGCCTTTTTGCTGCTGTTAAAACTGAATCCTTTGCTCCCGAGTTGGCATTTCACCCCCTTTTGATGCTTGCTGCCCTCTTTTTATGTGTGAAGCCATATTCCAGTATCCTTGAGTATTAGGGACTTGGTCACCTCCTAATAGCATTTACCCTATGCCCACCCCAAATAGCAAACTCTTTTGAAAAACATTAGCTAAAATGCTTCATAGATTTTCTTAAACCACCTCAAATGTTATCATTATTGGCACAATTTAATTCAAAACTAGTTCGTCAGAATTGCTGAGCATTTAGGTGGGGAGAGTTTCCTTTGTTTGTCTTTATTGCTTAGATTTGTAGGTTTGAACTATTTCCATGGAATTATTTATGGGAATTTGTTTGATTCTAACTCCTTCAGGTACTCACCCAGCAGTTTTAAAATTTTGTAGATTACATTCAAGTTGGAATAGTCTCGTGTCTCTGAAACTTTTGGCAGGGATTAAGCTGTTAGAAAATTTTGGCTAATGGATTTTTGTGAGTGGGTAAATTTAAAAAATGATTTAGAAGACTGAATTTTAAGGCATCTGTCAGCACTTTATCATCTAATGCTCAGAGAGATTGTTTAGTAAATATATGTATTTTTAAAAGGTGATGAGGGGGTACATTTAGATACTTGATCTGAATAGGCTTACTTTCTCTCCTTTTTCATAGAAAATACCATAGTAAAAGAAAACTTGATTAATGTTACACAGCTGGCTTCTTGCCTTTTGCTACAAACACGCTAAAATGGCCTAAGTAATGCTGCTACTAAAACAACGTACACATTGTTTTGATGGGGTATTGATTTCTTTCCATACTGTTCAAAATTGCTTGCATGCCTCCCAGCAACAAATACATATGTGACAGACCTAACGTGAGATGAGCATTCCAGGGAAATGAAATGCTAGTTTACTTTTCAGGAGCTGTGCGACTTAAAAAACAACATGTTTTTAGAAATGTGGCCTTAAGGCACTAACACACTTGTATCCTGTGCATGAAACTGCAAGTTATTTTAACAAAAACTAATCAGAGGGAACAAAAATCTCTTTGGCATTTATATAGTTTGTTTATTGATTGCTCTAAGCCACTAGAAAGAGCATCCTGTCCCTTTTAATAAAATACTTTTTGGACAGTTATCTATATTTTAATATATAAGTACTTTTAGAATTTGATTTTATCAGGGAAAGCTCAAATGTTGGCTATTGTGGTAGGAAAGTGAACCAGGAGAAGGGCAAATGCTGAAGCTTGGACCAAGAATGGTCCTTAGACGAAGTCCTTTTTTGCTACTTGTGCTCCCATTTGCTGTCGTGTACGGTGAGCCATTATTTATATGGCTCTGTAGAATCTGCTCTCCAGTAAGTACTAAGGAATTTAGATCCCCAAATTATAGGGATTGTAGCCTGCTCAAACTTCAATTTTCAGAAAGGGGACACCAAAGAGTATTGTGTTATTATATTGTGTTTTATTTACTGGTGAAGTGAATATTGAAATATTTCCTTTATTAATTGTGCTTGCTATTGCTGCAGTGTTTGTCATGATTTAGATGATAAAAGTTTCAAAGCAGACCATAGCTGTTTCTATCCTTTCTAAAACTTAAAACCATTGTAGTTTGTTAAGGGGGAAAATGAGTAAACAGTGTGGGGAAGAAAAAAAGCCTAACCTATCAGAGACTTTTTTCCCCCACTTGTAGATATTCCTGGTTATCAAGCTTCTATTAATTATATGTAATTCCAGTAGAATTAACAAGTTATTTTGCTTAAAATGTCTTTTTTTCCCTGTGCAAAGTTGAATGTGAGAACAGATCTTAATAGTTATACAGTTTATTTTATCCTGTATCATTTTATTGCTGTCTTCTAGAACATTGTTATACTAAATGTTCCAATAATGGAAATTTTATGCAGCTACTTCAAATGAAACAAATTTGCAAAAACTCAATTTTGGAACTCATTCCTTGAGGAGAGGAAAAAACTCACCATGCTGTGACCAAATTAGATTTCTGATATGTTGGCAACTTATCAAACACTGTCATTTCCTGAAAACAGGGTGTTGGGTCTGATTGAAATGTCAGTACTCCTCAGACACTTTGAATTAGAAATATTTTAGATCCTAATGTGATTAAATGTTGAAAGTTTTATAAAAATTTTATCAGTAATAGGTAATTAAAATTTGGTTTTGTTCCTAAATAAAAATGACTCTACGTGCAGTCAGGATAACTGTGTTCAATTACAGTGGACTCTTCAAGAGCTTGATTTTAAACTCTTGGAGATACTAGTTTTACTTACTGGAGCTCCTTTGTTTTGCAGAGATCATGATGCAGCCGTCCTTTTGGATTTCTTTTTAATAATGTGTGACCCTTCACCTTTGATCCCCTGACCTGCATTACCTTGGTAACCATTTCATTTTTTAATTTAATTTCATTTTTTAATTTTGGTGTACAAGCTGTAACATTTCATCTTTCAAAGTGTAACACGCTGGTTTCCTCAAATAGAGATACCCCCTTGAGCGATAAATTTGCAAAATGCTGTCTTCATTTTCTGTATTAAAATTCATTTCAGTTTTTAAAATAAAGTGTAATCTGTGTTTTCATCTTTTTAAAATTTAAGTTTAATGAATGCATTTCCCCATACAGTATATTTCCTTTCCTAGTCATGGTTTGCAAAAGTTAACTTCTTGTTCACATACAGCTTACACTCTCAGGACACCTATACCCATTGCCACCCACCCCATTCCCACACACCCCTCTCACTATCACTACACACCCTTTTCTTTGCAGATTAACATGCTTTTCTTTCAGAAATAGTAGCAACCTAAATTAATTAGTCTTATTTAGCTGCCACATTCTACAACCTCATATTACATTTTATATCTTCAGGTATTTTTGGGAGAAAAAGTTTAGACCTTTAAATCCATTTAAGGGCTAGAAAATAACAAACTTGCCTTATTTTCAAAATTTGCCTGTTTTGTCTTTTAGTATTTTATGTATTTATTTTAAGTATAAGTTAAGAACAAGCAGCATTTTTAACATGACCAAAAATGTTTTGTCTCTGCTGAAACCTTGTCAGTCAGCCCTGACAGTCCAGTCCATATACCAGATTGATTTATGCTATGTGATACTTAATGACTGTTTTTCAGACAATGTATTTTTTAATTGTATTCTTTCCAGAAAATTCTTGTTCAAACGCAAAGCAAAACAAACCAAAAGAACAAAAACAAACTTGAGTGAATCCTTTGAGCTGGCAAGGTATTCCTAAGAAATCATGTTCTTAAAAAAAAAAATTGTGTGAAATCTTAGTATGGTCCATTCAAGCACAGATTATTTCTTAAGTGTCTCATTATTTTATTCTCTAACATTTAATGCTGATGTTTTAATTGCACACAGCTGAAGCTGCTAAATGAGCACTGAAATGGATTTAAGTCCTCTCTGAGCTTTGTTGATGCCTATAAAAGTTTATATCATTCATTAGAACCACAAATTAAAATTAGTTGTGGTGTGCTGTTCGTTGGAGATTCGAACTCTCAAGTGCACTCCTTCAGGCTCATGGGCTGGTTTCTGTCTGTTACCTGGAACGCTGACTTTGGCCTGTTGGGTATCTTTTCACAGAATTGCAGAATATCATAGCTGAAAAATACAAATAGGTAAAACGTTCTATTATTACAAAGCCAGAAGGTATATGGAATAACTGTCTCGATAGTCGAGAGCATCTTATTTATGAAACCTTGAATTTTTAGGTGATTTTTAAAATTACAATCCTTTTCAGAGTAGTGCAGGAATGTTTTCCATATCCCCAAAGACACCCCCCCCCCCAAAGGTGTGTCCTTTATTTGTTCGTTTCCATATCTTCCAGCAGCCAAAACTCAGAGTTTATTGGACATGGACTCACAGGCCTGAGTGTCTGCTCTTTCGTTCCTCTTAGGAAGCAGCCCTGTGCCCGCCCAGCCCTGCAGGAGCTCCCGGCCTCCCTGTAGGCAGAATCAGGGCCTCCTTACATCTCCCCTGGGTACTCTGCAGCTAGCCAAGCACCTTACTCATAAGTCCAGAAGGAGCTGAGGAGACACTAATAGGTGCAGAAGAAAAATATTTTGATGGTGGTATTTCTTTTTGCCATTAGAGCAATTAGATTTCCTTTAAAGCTTTCTGCTTAATACATTTTAAAATAACCTAATTTTTCTGTGAGAGCTAGTATATGAACTTATTTATTACTTATTTTCAGTGAGCATTGCTTATTTGGTTAGTATTTAGGAATTCTTGGACGTTGTAGGCCACGTGGTTATAGTTTTTGTAAGCAAGATTCTCTGAGAAAACCCTAGTTTAGGAGTCAGAAACCTTGCTTTTGACTGGCAAGGTCTCTGGAAAAGCCATTGGTGTCTTTTAAGGTATTCAAACAAAACTAAAATAGAAAGACTTCAAAAGACTCATTTTGGTGTGAAAACAGTGACATTAGTTTGGCTTAATGTAAGGAGTTTATAAAACATTTCATTGGTGCTGCTTCGGTTTTATCCTGTGTGATATATAGATATTGCATGCCTCCTGCTTGCTTTTCAGGTTTGTATGACACACACTGGGAACCAGCAGAAGGTGCTTTTGAATTTGCGCCTCATGCTGTGCTCGTGCGGTTTGCAGCCACAGCTGCTTTGCTGAGAGCTGGCTACAGGAATTCTAGGGGATGGTTGAGGGCCTGGACTTGGCAGCCATTTGCCAGTAGTGGGACCAGGCAAGTGAGCTGGCCTCTCTGTGCCTCAGTTTCCTCCTGTTTAAAGTGGGGGTGATGATACCAGCAGCTACTCAGAGGCTCACTGTGAGTTTCAGGTGAGTTGATGGACGTGGTGTTAGAGCAGCACCTGACGTGCACAGCACAGCAGGAGAAACCAGTCAACATGGATTCTGAATTCAGTGGGATTCTCGGGGATTTATACCTTCAGAGATTGAGACTTTACACATTCTAGTCTTCTAACATTGTCCTAAGGGACCCTTCGATGCTTAGAGAGGAACTGAATAGATTCTGGGAATTCTGCACCCCTAAAACAGATTCAAGTTCAGATGCTTGAAGTTTAATCTGGGTTCCTAAGGTTTAGGAATAAAAGATCAGATAATTAAGAGCTACTTGGCCCTTTGTTAATGTGGTTCTTTTGTTTTGGCTATTTTGGGCCTATGGAAACCTAAGAAAAGCTGCTTGTGGAAGAGACCCCATCTTTTACTTGCTTAGCACTTACTGTCTTTTAGCCTCAACAAGCTGTCTAGCTAGCTTTCAGGAAGTTGGAAAGGATTTAACTGTTTAGAGATTTTTACCTCACTGTGCGAGGATGCCATGCTTCGCCTTAGGTAGGGCAAGTGAGGGAAACTAAGCGCTTTTTGTTATCTGTTGTTCCAAGTGCGTTACGCACATTTTAATTACCTAAATTATCTACGAGGTGGTAAATTAACCCCATTTTGCAAATGAGAACACTGATGCTCAGATGGATTCAGTACTTCCCCATCCCCAGACCACACCTCTAGTAAATTATAGAAGTAGGGTTTAAATCCAGGGGCTGCTCTTCTCAGCAGACCTACTGTGCGGCACTTCCCGGCAAACCTGGCTAATGAGACACGATTCTGCTGTTTTGGTTGTAGTGGCCCCAGCTGTATGTGTCGCATCTCTCAGCCTTCTGAGCTTTTAACAGAGCAGTGCCTCTAACTTAGGGCTTGCGTTGTTGCCTCCAAGGACCCTCCACCATTGCCAGAAGGCTCTGTCGTATAGGGGGCACTTTTAAGGCATCTGTAGTGGTGGCTTCCTCAGTCTTGGTTGCTCATCCAGAATCACATAAACAGCTTTTAAATAATACAGAGGCTGGCTCCACCCCAGAGACTGATCTTGTTCTCCTACCAGAGAACCTTTGATTGATAGCTTCAGAAATTAAACAAGAAACAACATATGTAAATCATTTGTGCACATACAGATCGTGCTGCAAGAGCATGGGCCCGTACTTTCGAGACTATAGCTTGCTCCGTTGTAGGTTAGAATGGGCCTTCACGGGCCAGTTCAGTGTTTCAGCCGCCAGTGATTTGTGCCTTTCCGTGCGAAAGCCCCACGCGCTGGCTCTAGAATACAGTCTTCTGCGAGTGGGCACCTGGCCATTGCAAAACCGGGTTTGAATTAGTTACAGAGCTCATTGAAACAGAGGACCACATGTTTGCTTTTTTTTTTTCCCTTCCTTTTTTCTCCCCTTCTTTTATGCTTTTATTTTTCCATTCCCTCCTCCTTCCACCTTCCCATCTGTAAAGTACTTGAAATCCCCCATGGGAATAGAAAGTGCTCCAGTTGACATTTGAAAACTTACCTTTGTGTCTTTCAAAGGAGCAGGCACCCCTCATTAGCCTGAAAAGTGTTAGATTTTGTTTGTGACTGTCCACCCTAACTTGGGTGGTTTTTCTTGAAAATTTAGATAATTTAGTGTCATGGACTTTGATAGGTTGAGAAATGCTAGGCTTCACTCGAGAATAGTGCAGAACGTTGGGCAGTGGGTGGACTGGGACGGCACCAGAGGCCACAGAGATCACGCTTTTAGTGTATTTTCTGCTTGGTTTTTAGAGCTGGAAGGTCCGAGTTCATCTGGGTGGAACTCCTCATTTTGGTTTTGGAGACCCGCTCCAGAGAGGGAGCCTGCAGCCAGGCCTGACTCCCGCCGAGGGCGCCCCCTCTGTCCTGTGGACTGTGCTGGGGAGTGTGCCTGGGGGGATGGGGGACACAGAGCACAGGCTGGGACACCCATGGGTTCGCGCAGTTACCTGCCTGCCTAGAAAAATAATGGCACGCATTCAAGCAGCACCCCTCTGCATTTCTGCTTTTCACCTTCCCTTCCTCATAAGCAGATAACCACACAATACTTAGGGTTTGAGGGGTTTTGAGGATGAGCAGAGAGCTCTTCAGGTGAAGTTGGGAGGGGGTGCCTGTGGCTGCCTTGAGTCAGTTCTAATGGACTTCAGCCCTTCTTGAGGCATCTGAGGAGACCAAGAAACACATGGTGAAAGTGCAAAAAAAAATAGAGGTTTCGGTCATTCCTCAGTGAGAATGTGCCTGAGGCAGAAAGAGAGTTAATGAAGGAGAAGGAGGCAAGAGAATTGTGCAGCCAGGAAGTGATGGAAAGCGTGTTTGTCCTCAGCTGTAGTTACGGTTTCCCTGGGAAGCCGTGGCGCTGTGTGACATGCCTCAGGATCATAGGATTGACACCAGATTTCCCCCTCTCCACACACATCTTTAGATGGGCTCAGAAATCCACCGTTTGACAGGCAAGTATCACTTACACCTACCATGAAACTTGATTATGCAGTGTTTGGTCATCTTGTCCTTTTTTCCTTTTCTGTGCTGATTCTTTTGACTTTTACTCTCTAAACCCCTTATTTTTTCTAAAGGGGGAACCTCAATAGCTTTATTTTCTACCTTTTTTGGGTATAATAATGGTAAAAGGACTGGTAGAGGAGAAGGTTGAAACTCTTGACCAAAGTGATTTGACGCTGGACTGCTTTTACAAGCTCAAATATATGTTAAAGCATCTGGCACATAGTAGACACTCAGCAAACATGAAGGTTCTTTTCATTTCTCATTAACATAGGTAATTAAGAGTAGAATCTGATAGACTGCATTTATCCATGCAGATATATACCTGTAATTAAAGTTTTAATTAAAGAAACACCAGACCAGGCAGATGGTTCTTATCCCCACGTCCTGTAAACCACAGAGCCATGGCTTTTCAGTCTTGCAGACAAGCAAAGCATGGCGTAGCAGCATTCATGGTAGGGCACCAAAGGGATGAGATGGTCTATTAGCTAACCATAATCTAATTCTGGTAGCGCTCTGTGTGGTGCCAAATCCAGTCATAATCATTGCAGTTTGAAATGGAAATATAATACATCAAAGTTGTGTCCTAAACAAAGCTTTTAGGCCTCAAGTCAAGGGCATTACCACAGCCCAGCTGGTATGTCGCAGGGCATGTGGTTTTGTGCTAGATCACAAAAGCTGACAAAGTGTTATTTAGGATCATCAGCTAAATACAGTATTAAATTGGAGCACTGGCATCCTGACTTTTCAGGTTTTGTCACTGTATAGCAGTGCAGAATAGAGATGCGCCATGGGCCTCCCTGGCTTACGCAGGCCCTCTGTGCTGTCTGATCAAGCATGTACACAATTTGAAACAACCATAGGGGATAAAAGAAAAAGACTTATCTTTTCACTTCTTAGAAAATCCCACCCTCCTGGAGCAACGGCCATTCTTCTAGTTACGTCACTGTCGCAGGAAGCCAGAGTCTTGCAGCGAAGTGGGTAGCACTTCAACCTTGACCTCTTGGGATTCTTCCACTTCCTAACTCCCCCAATTTTATCCTTCCTCGTAATCATTTGCTTACCATGCTCACAATTTTATGGCTTTCAGTGCATACAGGTAGATACACAACTGAATTCCATATTAGTTTGAGAGAGGTGTGTGTTACCACCTACATCTCATTAATTTGCTTTTTATTTGGTAGAACCAGTACTAAAGGTGTTCATGTCTCATTTCTCCATGAAATATCTTAGTTTGGTGGGTCAGAAGGTTGGTTTCTACTTTGATTAGTAGTGGGTGACCTTACCAACCTTGCGCTTCTTTTAAAGGAAGTAGAGCTTTCGCTTGACCAAGAGCCCATGCTGTGCCGGGAAGTGTGTAATTATCTTAATTAAAGACTCTGACATCTGATGATAGAACCCGGAAGTACTTTAATTCATCTTAATATTTCATGCAAATCAAAACACAGTCATCATAAGAGAAAAAGATATGAGTCAGCTTACTGGGAAATGCCAAATCCACGCTCCCTGTGAAGTGCTCTGAGTGATGTCCACGTGTGACAAGTGTGTTGTGTTTGTGCCACCTTCTGGCCTGGAGAAGACTGCCATTATTTATGAGATGCCCTTTCGCTTTAGAAGAAATCAATTAAATGTAAACTACTTGAGTAAACAATCTCTTGTGGTTGTATCCAGAAAACATTGTAAAACCTTCTCAGAGTTGTGCCGTTTGCTTACGCTAGTCGGCATTTTACATGTGGAATTTGAACCTGACGGAATATGAAGTCTGTTTCTTCTCTAATTTGGTTACAGACCTGAATGTGTAACCTTCGAGTACACAACACATTTTAGATGGTGGAAGGTTCCTTACTTGCAGAGTGACACTGTCGCTACTCAGAGAATGGCGGTTATGCCTCACTTCAAGGTGGTGAGGAGAGTTGTTTCTCCATAGAGAGAAAACGCTAGCAAATTCATCTAGAATAGTAGGCTTTTTATTTTCCTTTCTATAGTGGATTTTAAGGAAGCATTTGCCCTCCCTGGTATCTTTGTGTATGATGGGAGGGGAGAGGAGTGTGCTGCCCATCCCCACAGTGACTTAAATTCAAGCAGGTTTTCATCTGTTCAAAAATATGTATTGACGGCCTAGTCCCAGGCACTGTCCAAGGTACAGGGGATAAAGCAGTAAACAAAATGAGGTTACTCCCCTTGAAGAGCTTTTTTTTTGGTGGGGATGGTGCGATAAACAGCAAACAAACAAACCTAAGAGGTAACACTAGTTGAGTGTTTATGTATGCCAGTTACATTTATGACTCATTCACTCCTCAGAACACTGAGGAAGTGGGTGCTGTTATCTCCATTTCTTAGATGAGGAAACTGAGGTTCAGAGAGGTTCAAATAACTTATTCAGTGTTACACAGCTAATATGCAGTGGTACTGGCATTCAGACTCCGGATTCTGTACTCTTTTCTCTTTTTAAAAAAATGCCTAATGTTTATTTGTTAATAAATACATAAAGAAATGTCAGGCGATAATAAGTGTGATGAAGAACAATAAAGCAAGGTGAACAGTTTAGACAGTCCCTGGATGTTGTGCATGTGTAGGTGTGTGCATGCACGAGCATGGTGCTGCTTTGATAGTGTGACTGGAGCAGGTGTCTCTCTGAAGGCATTCTGTAGTCAAAGTGTTCCAAGCAGAGGGAATAGCAAAAGCAGAGCCTCCAGGGTGGATGGGGGTTTGGCAATAGCAAAGGAGAAACAAGGAGGCCGGCTGAGCCTGGCTGGATAGAGTGAGTGTGGCAGAGAGGAATAGAGGTGAGGCAGCAGGGAGCTCTAGCCCATCAGGCTTTGTAGGGTCATGGTCTTTCACTTTTACTGAAAGGGAAGGGAGGCCATCAGAGAACTTTTGAGCAGGAAAAAGATAGGATTACAAGGGTCACTTTGAATGCAGTGCAAAGAATAGGCAGGGGCCAGTAAACTGGCCTACAGGCCGTATCTAACGTGCTGAATGTTTTTGTATAGCCGGTAAGCTAAGAATGGTTTTTACATTTTTAAATGGTTGGAAAAAAATGAATAGTATTTTGTGGCATGTAAAAATTATATGAAATCCAAATTTCACTGTCCATTCAAGTTCTAGCTCTACTGGAACACAGCCCTGCTTGTTTGTTTACGTACTGTCTAAGGCTGCTTTTGCGCTACAATGGCAGAGTTGAGTAGCTGCGATAGAGAACAAGTAGCCCCTACAGGAAATGTTTGCTGATCCCTGGTCTAGGGGCAGAGGAATGGAAACTAATCCCTGGATACCAGTGAAGAGACTTGCAAGAGTGATAACGGCTTGGGCCAGGGCAGTGAGAAATGGTCACATGCTGGCCATGTCTTGAAGGAAGAGCCGATGGTTTGGATGCACATTTGAGGAGTCAAGGAGGAGGCAGCTGGAAGAATGCGTTGTCACTGACTGAGACTGAGACGACATGGGAGTGGCAGGTTCAGGAGAAGGGGTGAGGAGAAATCAGGAGCTCTCCTGTGGACATTTTAACTTGATGATGCCAAGTGGGGGCTTTTATAGGCAGTTGTTCATGTAAATCTGTAATTTAGAGGAGAGGCCCAGGCTGGAACCCAGCTCTTGAGTGTTCTCAACATGTAGGTGGTTCTTAAAGCTGGGGAGCTAGATGAAATCGTCTGGAGAGTATGGATGGATGGAGAAGTCCAGACAACGTTGGGCCATTCCAATATTCAGTGGAAAGAAGAGAGGAAAGCCAAGGCGAATGAGGAGCAGTCAGAGAAGGAGAAGCAGGAGGGTGTGGTATCCTGAAAGAAAGTGTTTCAAAGCAGAGAGAGTGATCATCTGTGTCAAATGCTGTTTAAAGGTTAAGCGAGATATGGACTGAGAGCTGACTGTTGGATTTGGCAGTGTGGAGGTCATTAGTGACTTTGATAAGTGGAATGATGAGGACGAAAGCCTGATTGATGCTAGCTGGTTCTGGTGAAAATGGACAGATAGGAGGTAGAGCCGGTGCTTTCAAGAACTTCTGTTTTCTGTAGCTTAAGTATCGGGCAAGGAGAGGGCAGGGAGTGGGATTTAACCTGGGCTTATGATTTTGCTAGGTGAGTACAGAGGAGGAAGTGAGGGGCATTAATAGGTTATGGAGCCAGTGGATTCAAGGAGTAGGATCATGGAATTGTTGGAGTTGGGATAGTCAAAGAGCAGTATGCTTGGAATTATGTTAGGGATGAGATGCCGTAGGGTTAACATCAATGTCTAGGGCACCGCTGTCTAGAAGAAATGTAATGTGAGCCACACATGGAAATTTTAATGTTCTAGTTGCCATATTTTAAAATAAACAATTGAAATTCATTTTAATATATTTTATTTAGCATAATATATCTAAAATATTATGTGAACATGCAATTAATATAAGAATTACTGAGTTATTTCACATTCTTTTTTCCTATCAAGTCTCTGAAATCCACTTACAGCACACATCTTAATTTGGACCAGCCATGTTTCAAGTGCTCATCTGTGGCTGGTGGCCGCCATATTGGACAGTGCAGATCTTGGGTATGGCCACAGAAGTGGAGTCCAAGGTTATTGGAGGGAACAGGGTCAAGGATTGGAGAGGCCAGTGTTTTGGGACAGATTGTCTAGGTGGATTTGAAGCCTCCTAGGATTTGAAGTTCCTTTATGACAGAAGTGGTGTTGGAGAGGATGGAGGGGAGGCCGTGATGGTTGGCAGAGGGGTTTCAGCGGCTGCTGCTCTAACCCTCTTGCCCTCCAAGCGAGCGTTCCCTGACCTAATGGCAGAGCATCTGTGAAGTACTAAGGAATTGCTCGTGCCTCTTTTTAAAAATCTCCTTGGAATCACGGGTTTGAGCAGATTTCTGAGTCATAGTAAAATACCAGAAAACAAGGCCATATTTTTGACAGGATTTTCCCAAATGGCAGCTTTTCAATTGGGTGTTTACTTTCACCAAGAAGACCCTTCATTGAATCACATATGAAAATGCTAATCCAGTATGGGCAGCTCTTAGCAACCAATTTAATTTTTCCCTAGGGGAAAAATCATCTTTCAGATTCTTATCTTTATTTTGGCATATCTTTAGATTCCTAACTTTATTTGGGCATAGCCCTCAAAGTCTTCAGAGTCTATTAATTATATATTATTCAGCAAACCTAAATGTGTTTGAATTCCAGCAGAAGCCCACATTTAGTAGTTTCCAGGCAGTGCCACGTGACACAGGCAGCAGCAAAGGAAGTCTGCATCCTGGTCTGCTGCTTTTGAAAGGGCAGACATGGTCAGCCTTTTAATATGCACAGAATTTAACTATATGTATTTTTTACTTTGATCTGCAGTGTCAGAAAAAAATTGCTACTTTTTATACTGATATTGCTGTTAACATGAAGAACATTCTAAATATAAATATGGTAAATGGAGACTCCAATTCTGTACCTTTGTAAAGTTTAAATTTACTGTAGGTTCTCTTTAGCTTGTTTCTTTCCGTTTTTTTTTTAGGGGGTGCTGGGGATTGAACCTGGGACCTCGTACATGCGAAACAGGTGCTCAGCCACTGAGCTATACCCACTCCCCCAGCTTGTTTCTTGCTGTATAATATAATAGTAAGGCAGAAAATCCTGAAAATTCCTGCTGGCCCTGAAATGTAGGAGGAGCCCATTTTGAGCCCATTTGTGAGCCCTGTGTTCTTGGATGACTTCTGCTCTGAAGGAGCAAGTCCTTGTTCATTTTGTATTTGCTGGTGTCTTGAGGATGCGGGATTCCAGGAGTTTATGCATGGACAGCTGGTCAGTGTCCAGGCTTCAGTAATTTCTTAAGAGAATCATGGAATCTGCATTCTAACTAACTCTGTTGCTGTCTTCTTGCACCATTGTATTCACATGAAAGAAAACCATCAAAATTTAGTAATAACGAAAGTTTACGTATTACATAAGTTTCCTTTAACTCTCTTTATTCTAATTAAAATGTTCCCATCTAATGGGAAGCGTATGAATAACAAGAACTAGAAATTAAGCAAGAAATTAAAAAGAACATTAATGGCTTTATTGCAGTTTGTTTTGAGGTTTTTCTCCCCACTAAATGATGTTTTGCTTATAAAGTCACCCTGCCACACATAAATCTTTATGACGAATGGACTGAAATGTATCCCAGCAAAAGAAGAGCTAGTTTTTGATACCGCTTGTAAATTTTAATACATGTTATGATAGAGAACCAAACTATTTGCTTTTTTGAAACAATGTTAGCGTAATTCTTATTTTGCACACACTTAATTCTAGTTTCTTTGAAAGTGCAGAGCAGTTCTGTAACGGACACTGGGAAAGTGGATGTTCTGACATCATCGGTTTGCTATTTTTTATTTAGACTTGGGTCATTGTTTTTGAGGCAAGAGCCTCAAAAAATCCAAAGTCTGATGTTTGAACTTTCTATTTATTTATTCCTTTAGAAATTTACTGCCAAGGCTTATACCTTAACCAGCATAGCCAGGAGAGCCACAGCCAAGCAGGTGCTTGGTCTGCACTCAGCAGACCCTCAGGGCAGGTAGACCCGCCATCTCCCGATGGTTCTGTTTGTGCTCATACAGAATTGCCTCTACTTATAAAGCAGTCGCTGACCAGAAACTCTGGATGTAGATGTAGGTGAAGGTGGAGAAACACCGACCTCCCAGCCATTCGCTAAGGAGTACAGTATGCCCCGCCAGCTGCAGTCCCCCTCCTCCCTCCTCTCCCAGCCCGCCAGGCCCTTCAGGCTGCTGTGCGTCCGCAAGTCCTGCTCCCTTCCCCAGCCAGCCCCAGTTCTGCTTCATCCCCTGACAGGCAGTCTCACTCTTGTGGCCAGCCCAGATGCCCCTTCTCCCACTCTGCTGGCTCCTGCTAGCACAGGCACTCTTTCTGGGTACTGCTTTCCATTTCCCTGTGAGAGCCCTTGCCACGTTCTCTTGTCATTTATCTCTTTATTGGTGTCTTTAATCCACTAAACTGAGCTCCTTGGGGGCAGGTGCTGGGCCATACTTACTTCTGTTTCCTTAGACCCCAGCCCGTCACCTGCACTTGGTTACGAGTAATGAATATGGTTGGATGAACGGGTGAGGTGACAGTGGGGTAATGTACCTTCCAGCCAAGAAGGTAAATTTAATACCTGTTTTGGGGGGATGAGAATAAATGTTGCTTTTGTTTATACAGGTCTTAAAATTTTGGTAGCAGAAAGCAAATTTGCAAAGAGCAGTGAGAAACAAGTCTAAAGCTGCTGATTCCACAGAGATAATCACATTATTTTATGTAAAAAAAAACCACAATAGACATTTGATCACCTTGAAATCTTCAATTTGTTGTTCTGGTGACTTAATTAACTCACTAGTTATTTAATTGAATAAATCCTAGGGATATAGACCATAAATGTCATGGGGACTTTTCTTGTAAGAAGCCTATAGCTCTGTCCTTTTCACATAGTGCCCATTTCAGTACCAGACTCTAGACTTGTGAAATTGGCCTCTGAGGATTGGACACATGGTGATTTTTTTTTCACTTTCCTTGATCCACTTGAGTTAAACTGCCATGCTTGTATTCAGTTAATTTGAGGTTTGGTTGGAAATCAGGCCCAAATTAGGGCAGCATGTTAGCTAGCATCCACCTCACCTGCCTCCTCCCCAACTTGTCCCTCCAGGGGTCTTATAAACCTTGTAAGCACGGTGTTATTGTGCTGACAAAAACATTTCACTTTATGATTCTTCCAAGGCTATTCAAGCAAGGGAAGGTAAATGAAAACCAGATTAGAAAGAACAGGTCTTTGGAGGCTTTTCTTGTGCATCCATGAACATTTGGGCAGTTTTCAGGACCACTGTGGAAGTCACCTGTAGCTTATTAGGATCTTTTTTTTTTTTTTTTAAAGATTTATGTATTTTATTTATTTATCCCCCCCTTGCTGCTTGTGCTGCTGTGTCCATTTGCTGCGTGTCTTCTCCGTGTCTGCTTATCTCCCCCTTGCTGTGAGGTCTTGCCACATCAGCCCACGGCGCCGCGCGAGCCGGCCGAGGCGCCGGGAAGCGAACCCGGGGCCTCTCATATGGTAAACGGGTACGCTATCCATTGCGCCACACCCGCTTCCTGCCGTGAGGTTGCTGCATCAGCCCACCACACCGCTCAGGCCGGCGTGCCCTCATAAGGAGACCTCGGGACGCGAACCCGGGCCTCCCATATGGTAAACGGGGGCCCCATCCACTGAGCCACACCCGCTTCCCTAGGATCTTACATTAATTAGAAATGTTAGTCCTTTCACTGGTGCAGTCTTTTACCCCTTTGAAGTGTTGTACTTTTCTGACAGGTGAAACTCCCTCAGGGACATAGCAGTTGGGAAGCGCTGGGGAATAAGTTGAAGAAGTTCTCCTCCTTAGTCCTGTGCTCCAACTAATGGTCTCTAGCAGGGGAGCCTCTCTAAGCGTAGTGTTCCATCAATATGTACTTAGACACGTTAATCTGAATGAGAAAGCTGATTGTACATAATGACTCCCCTGGGTTGCTGTATTAGGAAAAAACACAAAAACTTACATGGCTGAATATGCATAGTAAGTAAAAAATTCTTCTAAAATTAATGTTAATTGAATCTGAACCTTGATCATCTTTGAAGCTTTAATTTTTAATTTTATTCTTTAAGGTAGTTTTGTGGCCTCTTAAAGATACAACATACAACAATAAAACCTATGCCATGACGATGGCAAAAGACCTATTGTGAAAGACTGGATTTTGAGTAATCATAGGGAAATAAGTCAGGGGTGTGTGGGTGTACAAATATGTGGTGTTCGTGTGCAAGTGTGTACACGTGCATATGCATGTACACAGATATATGCATTCCAGGTATGTTTTAGTTTGCTTTTGTCTCCATGTCTCCTCCCTCTGCCTCTGGAAATGGGGCAAATTTTCTTCAGTTAAAAACAGAAATAGAAGCGATGGTCCTGACCCATTTTACACTTGTTTATTTCAGGCTCTCACCACACACTTGTTCATGGGCGCAGCGAGAAGAGGGACTCACAGAGCGGAGCCAGGAGGGCTGACACATTGGAGTGAAAGCTGGCAGAATTCGTAGGGAAGTCTTTACCATCCTGCAAGCTCCGTATCTGGCGAGACAATTCTATTAGTAAATTAATTAAAAACCCCAACTTAATTTGAACCAAATGTTATTAAAAATGAAATCAATCGAAGTGACCTGCTCTTGCGTCCTCCAGAGCTACTGTGAGGAGACCTTCGGCCCTACTTAGTGCTGAGAGAACAGGTCTCCATCCAGACGTTCTCTGGGCAGAGGCCTCCAGGACCGCCCCTCACCCTGATGCCACTCTGTCCCCTAGCATGTTTTCCTCTTCCCTGTGGCTGTTGAGCACTTGCTGTCTGCCTCCCGCGAGAAAGTTAGCTCTACGAGAGCAGGGCCCCTGCGCTGCTCACTGTGTTCTCCCCCCTGCCCAGAGCAGTGCCTGGCCGTACAGAATCGAAGTGAATGCTGCTGAGCACGCGAGTGGGCCAGCGAGCAGCACGCCCTTTCTGAATGTGCTCCCTTTCAGTTGACTCTTCTATATGACTTGTAAAAATGATAAAAGTAGTGAAAACTTGAGCGTAAACATAATATTTTGTGGTGGGTGGATACAATCGCAGTCCAGTTCAGGACGGTGCCTGGTCCCCTCTGGGTTAGAATGCAAGAGTGTTAAGAGATGCCAGTTTCTCAGGACTTTGGAACTATGAATTACACACTTCCTATGTGTCGTGGAATCCACACCCCTTGAAGAAATGAGAAAAAACAGGGAGAAACATAGGACTCATGTCTTTGGAGTATTTTAATATCAAGACATCTAGTGAGAGTCTAATAAAATCAGAGAAATAAAAATAGAAAACATAAATATTTTTTAATATCCTTAATATTTAATAATTTAAAATAATAAATTTTAGCACAAAATTAAGGTAAACCAAAATATTTGGTTTAATGCCTGTCAGATGGGCATTAAAAAGATATAGAGGGAGCTTGGAGGCAATTATTTGGATAGTAACTAATTGTGTTCCCAGATTCTTGTAGTTCTGCCATCTTTATCCTCTGTGTGCTGGCACAGACCAGAATACCATTCTGTTCTTGTAAATCTTTAAGGAGTTTTTTTTTTTTTTTTTTTTTTTTAAATAAAGAATAAAATCAAAACCAAGGAGACAGCATCTTGTGATTAGGCTGTTATCTCAAGGTGAGTTTATTTGTGGCACTAACTTGTGATGAATTGTTTAAAGAACTGAAATTTCTTTTCAGGTATAGCATATTTTATTTGTCAAATTGTGTTCATTTCAGTGTAAACTTCAGTTATTTATTACACACTGAAGAAGTCAACTCAAACCAGGAAAAACAAAGACACAGTTGAACTTGAATCTCATTTCACACAGAGAAGTAACCAACATTTCTGGTCAAATCAGTAAATATTTTAGTTCTTTTTTAAATAAAGTACCAAACAGCAAAGGCTAGATTTTATGTAGCACAAACCAAAATAAAAACAAAAAACCTTCTAGGGCATAATGCATTTTCATTAAACTCATTGCCCAAACTGTTTTGATTATATAATCTTATCCTCCCATGAAAGTATAAGAAGTATGAATTCTGGGGTAAAGAAATAATTGCAGAAGCTGCTTAATGAGGCAGAATGCACAAATCTGCATGTATAGTTTTGTGGACAAATCATCAGTAGAAGATACAAACGTAAAGAAACATTCTTGATTGCATTTAAGAAATGCAAGATTGAACTTTTTACTAAAATAGAATTATTAAAGCCTCTCAGAGGGATATGGTGAGTGTTAGAGGAGCGTCCTGTGCTTGGAATAGCAACTCAGGCCGTGGTGAGCCTCCGTGAATGTTAACCATGTATTATTCCAAGGACTTCAGTGTGAAAGATTAAAGCATGTTTTAATCATGCCCAGTACATTCTATAGTTTTTATGAAGGTGAGTGTCCACTTCTAATTCAGTGAAGAGTGGCGTTTTAGAGCAAAGAGGAAACAAATGTTTTTCTTGGTGCTGTTATCTGTGTATATGTGTACACATAAAAGATGCTGGGACAGGTGATCACCAATGCAGGAGAAATGCTTAACTCCTGGTTTTATTTTTAAATACGTGATTTCTGTAATCTGAAGAGTTGATTAAATTGCCTTTAGTATACCCTGCCACTGCACATGTGTACTTCGAAGTTTTATGTAATTACATTGCAACTTACGACCAACAAATGCATTGTCAGAGTTATATATTTAGCACTTCATTGATTGGAGATCTAGTCTTCATTCAACATTCCTGCAGTTTACCACATGTGACCGCAGAGTCTGAGGAGCGATTACATGAGTTGGTGCCCTCTGGTGGCACCTGGAGGACGTCAGGCAGAGCGAGACGGACCCATGAGCCTTCGGTGGCTGCTGAAAGAGGCGCCACTTTAAAATTGGTTCTTTCAGACAGGCTTTCTTTTTTGGTGGGTTTTGAAAAGTGCCACGGGTTGCTTGGTTTGTGCCCATCTTTGCTTATATATTCTTCCATGCATGTGGTGCTTGTTCGCTTTCTCCTTCGTTAAGCCCTGGCCCTGGCGTTTCCTCCGAGTCTTGTAGTGAGTCTCCTTGAGCAGCTCAGGTTGTGGGTGTAACTCTGGGTGAGAGGGTTTTCAGGAGAACTTGTTGTAGATGGTATACCATCGTATTTTCCACGAGGGATCAGGACATCTGTTTTCAGGTGACTCTTTTAACTAGTGTTCCCCATGAGAGGGAAACCCTGTCCGTTCCTTGGTTAAGGAGGGGGGTGTCCCTGACGGCCTCTGCATGGCTCACTGGCACAGCTCGAGACCAGCCCGCCAGAAGATGAGCCTTTGTGGCTGCGTCTTCTCCATGCTGGCCCTCCCTGAAGAAGGGCAGGTGCACTGTCCCCACCCAGAAGCCTTGGCCGGGCTTGGCTCCTCTGTGACCTCAGACAGGCCTGGAGCTGAACCCCAGTTACACCTCTTAAAAGCTCTGGGACGTGGGAAAGTTACTTTGTCTTTTATGAGAGTTTTTATGGCTGTGAAATAGGAGGGGAGGGGGTGGTGGAGGAGTCTAACCTACTTCAGGAGATGATTGTGAGGCTGAGTGAAGGTGACGTGTGCAGACGTCCTAGCAGATGGGTGCAGGCTGCTGCTGAATGTAAGTTAGCTTCCTTATCTTCCTTGGAGGCGAGCCCTCTACCCACCCTCTTATTAGTTTAATTTAGTGTCATCTTTTTTTTTTTTTTTCAAAGATTGATTTATTTACTTTTATCCATTCCCCCCCGCCCCGCCTCCGTTTTTGCTGTTTTTGTGTCCATTTGCTGGGCAATTTCTCTGTGTCTGTTTCCTGCCCTCTTCTCATCCTTCTCCTG
Organism: Cabassous unicinctus; assembly: GCA_029593785.1. Classification (NCBI taxonomy): domain Eukaryota; kingdom Metazoa; phylum Chordata; class Mammalia; order Cingulata; family Chlamyphoridae; genus Cabassous; species Cabassous unicinctus. The sequence continues at coordinate 6,384 of JAQZBX010003512.1, read as the reverse complement.
CCCTCACCAGGATTCAATCCCAGGAACCTCTGATGTGGGAGAGAGGCGTCCTACCACCTGCTTCACCTTAGTTCCTGGTTTTTCGACATGTCTCGTCTTGGCTCTCCCTTGTGTCACTCTTCCGTTATGTCATCATCTTGCGTGGCTCGGCAGGGCCTGGGGACTTGCCTGCGCGTGGGGCCTGGTGGCACGCCTTCTGTATTTTTCTTTATTTTACTGGGAGGTCCCAGTGATCAAACCCAGGTCCCTCCATATGGGAGTGGACGCCCAACCATTTGAGGACCATCCGTCTCCTCATCTTTCTTTTTAAAATAAACTTTTAATTTTGGACTCATTTAAGATTTACGGCAGAATTGCAGAGATAGTGCAGAGTGCCCATATAGCCCTCATCTCTTCTCCTGCAAGCCCCATTTTCATTCTGTTGAGCTTCCCCGATAACTTTACGTATATAATCCTTGTGAACTTTGATAAAATTTGGTTTAAAGTACCTTTTGAGCACTTGCTAAACTTTTGCCTTGAATACCTGAATTCTGCTGCAGGTGGGGCATTTGCTCCCATACCACCGTCTGTTCACCTTGCTTCACATCTGTGACCATTGACATGAATGGCCTTCTGTGGCTTTCCAGGGGCTTAACATCTGAGTAGTTTCCCCATTTATGCCATTAATGATCTTTTAACCTAAGGAGAGACAGGGTAGTCCGTGTACTTCAGTACTTCAGCTAGACGTCTTTGCAGTCTCATGGCTACTTCTCATGTAGTTACAACTTAAGTCAAATAGAAGCACGTGCATTCTGAAAAAAAAACAAAAAACCCAAAACATTCCTTACCTTCAGAAACAAGAAAAAAAACTTGTGCTTCTCAATTAAAAGTATACCAGCTAATTTTAATGTATAGATCATCAGTAATTAGCATTATTATATAAATAAAATAGTAGCAACTTACATTTTATGCACTTTTACAGTTTAAGGAAATGTTTTCACAGACCGTCTCATTTGGCTTCATCATAATCCTGAGGGATAGGCAGGGTGGGCATTCTCCCGTTTCGTACTCCTGGGTGACATCAGGGAGGCCAAGGAGTGACCTGGCTGAGGCTGCACAGCAGGAGTTAGAGCACCAGTTCCTTAGATTCACTCCGCAGATGTGCACTGAGCACCTGGACGGGCCGGGCTCGGGGCAGGGGCCACGTCTGCCCAGTGCCTCCGTGGCACCCCTCCGTTGAAGTTACTGTGGAATCATGTTTTTCCCAGGGAGCTTATGCTATTCTATGCATAACTATTCTTTTATACCTAATAGACAATTTATATTTCTTTTCACCTCAGATCTTTACTGAGTGATATGAAATTGGTGTTCCTAAGCCTCAGTCAACAAAATCTCACCATACCGTGCTTTCAGAGGAAATGGCTGGTGGGGTAGGCTGCTGGTTCAGGCATCCCCTTGCCCTGGGCGACACTGGCTGTATCCTCAGCAGGCTCTGTGTGAGGCTGCAGCTTGTTTGTGCTCTTTGATTTACATGTTTGTGCTGGAGATAAAATGACATTGGAGAGAGAATTTTACAAGAGCCACAGAGATATTTGAATGACAGTGTTCGTGTAGTTTAAAAGTGATAAAATGGGTCGGCACTGTTCTTGAAAAGCTAGCAGAAAGTCTTATATAAACATTTAGCTCTAACCAGAAAACAGAAACAAGTCTCTTAAGGAAAAAAAAAAACTTTTTTGCAAATATGGTGGGATTAATAGATATGAAAACCCTAATACCTGTTTCTGTGGTATTAGAAGCTAATTTTGTTTTGTGCTTTGGATTCGTTGTTTGTTTTGCTTTGTGTTCTTTTTGGCCAGGGCCCCATTTCTAACAGCATCCCACGGAGCCTTTCTGAAAGCCCGGGTTCAGAGGAACCCACATGCTGGCGGCTGCAGTGGCGCCTCCTCCCAGGCTGTTCAGTCTCCCAGGCCACTTTGGTAAGTTTGGTGGCTGGTTTTTGGGGTTTTGTTTTTGTTTTTTCCTTTTTAGTCAGTAAAATAGGTGAATCTGAAAAGCCAAAGTCAAAATGTACGAGTTAAGATATTCCTTAAATTTTTGAAGTCCTAACAGTCTCATTAAAAAGCTTGCTTTTTTTTTTTAAGCTGAGAAACCTTCCAGGTATTTTGCCTGTTTGAATGCTGAAATGGGAATAGCAGCTCTCAGGCCTGGTACCAAGAATTCTGGTTCAGCACCTGGGGCAAATCCTTGGAGTTTTCCTAGTGCATCTTTAGTTTGGGTAGGCATGCTGCTCCTGTACATCAGTTTCAGATGTCACGTGTTTGAATGAAGGACCGGAGCTCTGAAAGGATGCTCTGTGTGAAGTCTCTGTGGGTTTTTTTTGTTGTTGTTGTTCCTTTTAGGAAGTTATAAAACAAATGTAACTGGCTGGATGGAATAAGAGGGTGGATAACCACAGATCTGAGATTGTTCCTGTTGATACGTTTCCCAAATTCAAAATGACCTTAGTTTCATGTGCACACTGTGGGGGAGTTGTGCATTATAATGCATAAGTCGAGGAGATGCCCACATAACTGAACCCAAGGCAGTAGATTAGTCACGTTTTCCATTTGCTTTGAAAGTGAATTTTACTGGGAGACTCTGGAGAGCTTTTTAACACTTCCCTTTCTTTTAGTTTTGGAATCCTGTAATCCGTTTTGCCCATCTGAGAGGTAAGTTTTTGTGTTTATTTGTAGGTTACTGACACTAACTGGAAAAAGAAATTAAGATTTTGGCTTTATAATTAAGATAAATGACCCAAAATATCAAGTCTTCTCCCCGTGTACACAGACGATCCAGGTATCCAAGTATTTATTCAAATAATCTTTTAGTCATGGATAGAGACTTCTTTCTCTGTCTTTTTTCCTTTCTGTTTTCTTTATCTACCAGAGAGATTCACACTGAAAAATGAAAGAGGCTTCAGCATTTAAATGTTGACAATTGGGATCCATGCTTAGAGGTGCTTTGTGGTAAGCTCAGTTAAGTAAATGGAGACCTGGGGCACTTGTTTATTTGAAGATGGGTGTAACACATGAATGAGCCTATCTTTTAAATATCCACCTATCCATCCTGGACTGCATTTGGGGTAGGTTTTACATTTTAAGTTCAATTTTGGAAGCCAGCCACTCACTGTGAAAGCACAGTTGTTGGAAAGTTTGTTTTAAAGATGGTGGCACCCTCTATTTCTGTGAACCCAATAAAAATAGCATGGAATAAAATTTAATTATGTTAGACTGAATATTTCATATGGAATTAAGGGGCAAGAGCTGCCTTTAAAAAGCATTAGGTTTGAAAAGAATAAAGGCTTTGTAGGTTCTTTAGAAGATACTCTAATTAAAAGATTTGTTCAAATCTATTATTTCCTTTTTGAAGAGTTTAAAGAAATCCATCCCCCATCCTAAAGTGATTGCCTCTCAAACATCAGCACTGCTTGGCAGTAAATACCGATGAAGCTGCTGCTGTGCTGATTTGACTGCTTCTTTCTGTTAAATATAAAATAGGTTTTTAATCTTCTGATGTAGATATTTAATAGAAAGTAAATGTTAGACTTGCTTTGATTTCTGCTAAACCTGTATTTAAATCCATACAAACAGTCTGAATAAAGTGAAAACATCACTGGACTAGCTATTTTAAACATATCAGGATGTAAGGATTCTAAATGGGGTTCCCTTTTAAAAATAGAAATGGCTGCTTGCATTTACATAATTACTGCTAACTAGCACAACATTTTAAATGGTGACAAACTCAGGATAGAAAAGTATCTGTTCTAAAAAGCCTGGTTAAAAGAAGCCGAAAATGCTCTGTGAGCAGCTGCTTCCAGGGTGGGCCCTTTGCCAAGCCAGGAAACCCAAGACTTGTCAGTCGCGAGGGTGGTGTACTGGGAGGAGCAGCAGCCAAGGCTCCAGGAGGCTTTTGTCAGCTGTCCCTTAGGCCGGGATTTCCCAGCCTTGCCTTCTGAAGCACGATTATAAGTATTAATACTTAAATCTGCCTTGCACTTTTGGAGTGTGCGGTGTTCACTGTCCACTGTCCACTGTGAGCTGGGGTCTGGTGAGGGTTGGAATTCAGTGTTGGTAAAGAGCAGGGAAGAGCATTTGGGCAAGTGAAGATAAGGTGAGGGCTGCTTCTGCAAGCTCAGCACTAGTTCAAGCCAGAAGCTCGGGAGTGTCATTCACGCTGCCCTTTATTCCACCTCCAGCATCTAATCCATCTATAAGCATTTTGGTTCTCCTTCCAAGGTGCATTCAGATTTCCACATCTCCACTGGCATCACCCTGATCCAAGTCACCCTTATTTCTTTGCCTGGATATCTGTCACATTTTCCTGTTTGAATCCCTGCTTCCAGTCTTGCTCCCTCTGCAATGTCTTCCCTACACAGGCACCAGGGTAATCTTTAAAACTGTAAATATGAAGCCACCACCTCACTTCAACCCTGCAGTGCCTTCTCATACCCTGAGTCCCACTGCTGCTTTTTCCCACCATCTGCCTCGGCTCACCACCCTTTCTGTGCTGGGAGCACCACAAGCATGCTTGTTTTTTGCTTTAGCTATTTCCCTAGGTGGAACGCTCTGCCCTCGTGGCCCGCACCCCCCATATTTATATGCTGGCTCCTTCCGGCAATTCAGCTCTCATGTCATCTCAGAGATCCTCCTTTGACTACCCGGTCTCATATAGCCCTCCATCGCTTTAGCACGTGACGGTTTTGTTTGTTCATTGTTTATTACTATGTGAAATATTCTCTCTTGTTTTCTTTTTTTTGTCCTTGGCTCCTACCCACCACACTAGAATGCTTGCTCTCTTACAGCAGGGACCTTGTTCGTCTTGTTCTCAGCTGTATTCCCAGCGACTAGAAGTGCCTGGAAGTGCACAGATACTCGTTGAATGAGCATGGGAGAGGAGTGCCAAAGGTTGCTAACATCCAAGAGAGCTCTCACCTGGTGTGAGTTGGCACCCAGGGGAGTGGCCCTGAAATCCAGGTTAAGGCCTCCCAGGTGTTTTTTGGAACCTGTTTGGGAAAAACTGCTCTAAACTTTGCCTCTTAGGATTGAAACTTGAAATTTGGGGATTCATAGAATGGCTGTACTTTAACAGAATCAGCCTTCTGTCCCAAGAAGGATGTGAAAAATGGTTAAGTGAAATAGGTGTTCATAGCATTCCTGGTTCATAGTAGGAGGTCAGCCAGTGGCCGTTTGCTTCCTTGCTGGGGGCCAAGGGATAGCACTACCTCCCTTTGTCAGAGACTGAATTGGAGCTCACTCGCACCCAGCTTGCACACCAGGTCTCATCTTCTGTGGCTTCCTGTGGCATCTTTCTTAGGAGAGTAGAGGGTGATGACTTCTGGGTTCAGGAACAAATCTGCTAATATGGTTGCAGAAATCTAGACTTTGGTGAGCAGCTTTTAGCTTCCTTGGTTATCTTCCTGGCAGCATCTCAGTTTTTTAGAAGGAGGATGTGAGAAGGCTACTGATACCTGGAAGGTTGGTGAGCGTGCTTGGAAATAGTTAATTGAACCCTTCACATTCAGCTTCCTGAGGGATGAGAAGAGTCACATCTCCAACTCACTGGGTTTCAAATATATTATGCCACTGCAAGCTGTCGATTGAAGCATTTGCTTTGGTCTCTAATAGGCTAGTTGGGGATTGGGCTGTAGAACTGAGGAGACCTGTCTGCTAAGCAAAGGCTCCCCTGTGCAACTGTCCATTCTTGATGCTCTCTTTATAAGGGCATTATTATAGCGGCTGGGTTCTACTAGTAAAGACAGTAAATTCTCAGTTAATTTATAGTGAAATGGGCCTTTTTAGAAGTGAGACCTGGGGATAAAGTCCTTGAGCTGGAGGATTTGGCTTGCTTTAGATTGAGCATTAACTCATTAGACTGATTTAAGAGAATCCCTCCCTTCTCATGTTTGACTGGCACCTAATGCCTCCCAAGGCAAGGTGCCTGGGTCTCCCACTTGCCTGACTAGAGAACAGGTTTGAGCTGGAGGGAACAAACAGCATGAGCACAGTCAGTCATGAGAGGTCCTGGTCTCTCTGGGCCACAGGGTGTGCAATGGACATGGGTGTGGATGGAAAATAGTTTTGACCACGCTGTGAAGGCCTTGTATGCAAGAAGTAGGCAACCATAGCAGGTGGTTGTTCCACGGTGAGGAGATGGTCAGTGGGTGGCGGGGGTAGAGCTGGGAGTACATGTCAGACATTGGTGTCCTAGTTATTGAAAACTCAATGAGCCTGTCTCTCCTAGAAGCCATTTTTCTCTTACGACAAATACTATAGATACCATCTACTTCATACCCCCAAATTGTGCCACTTTTCTGCTTTGACCCTTTGGTTGATTGCTTTTGAAGTTAACATGGTAACTTCATGGAAT
>JAQZBX010003511.1:0-64921 GCA_029593785.1 Cabassous unicinctus | reverse complement strand
ATTAAAAAAAAAAAAAAACTTATGGGATGCAGCAAAGGCAGTGCTGAGAGGGAAATTTATAATCCTAACTCTCTACGTTAAAAAAGAATAAAGAGGTAAATCAAACCTAACTCTACATTTGGAGGAACTAGGAAAATTATAGCAAACTAATCCCAAAGGAAGCAGAAGGAAAGAAAAACCAAAGAATAGAGCAGATTACAATGAAATCGAGAATTAAAAAAAAAAGAGAGAAAATTTCTAAACCCAAAAGCTGGTTTTTTGAGAAGATTAATAAAATTTACAAACCCTTAGCTACACTAACAAAGAAAAAAAGAGAACAGATGCACATAAAATCAGAGACAAGAGAGGGGACATTACCACACTGACCCCTGAGAAAGAGTATCATAAGAGGATTCTATGAAAAACTGTATGCCAACAAGTTGGACAGCTTAGATAAAATATACGAATTTCTAGAAACACACAAACATTGACACTGACAAAAGAAGAAATAGAAGACCTCAACAGACCAATCACAAATAATGACATTGGATCAGTCATCAAAAACTTCACAATCAAGAAAAGCCCAGGACCAGATGGCTTCTCAAGTGAATTCTACCAATCATTCTGAAAAGAACTAACAACAATCCTGCTCAAACTCTTCCACAAAGTTACCAAACAGCAAAAGGGAATATTAACTAACTCATTTTATGAAGCCAACATCACCCAAAGCCTCAAAAAAATGCTCCAAGAAAAGACAATTAGAAACCAATCTCTCTAATGACTTTTGGTGCAAAAATCCTTAACAAAATACTTGCAAATCTAATTAAGAAACACATCAAATGAATTATAAACCATGTTCAAGTGGATTTTATTCCAGATATGCAAGGATGTTTCAACATAAAAATAAGTTAATGTAATACACCACATTAAGAGATTAAAGGAGAAAAATTACATGATAACCTCTATCAATACAGAAGAGGCATTCAAAAAAATTCAGCATCTTTTTTGATTAAAAAAAAAAAACACTTGGAAAGATAGGAATAGAAGGAAATTTTGTCAGCATGATAAAGGGCATGTGTGCAAAACTCACAGGCAAACATCATACTTAATATAAAAGTCTAAATGCTTTCCCTCTAAGATCTGGAACAAGATAAGGATGACTACTATCATCACTGTTGTTCAATATTGTGCTAGAAGTTCTTGTTAGAGAACTTAGGCAAGAAAAAAATAAAAGGCATCCAAATTGGGAAGGAAGAAGTAAAACATTCATTATTTGCAGATGACATGATCCTATATATAGAAAATCCTGAAAAAACTACAACACTACTAGAGCTGAAAAAAAAAAAAAAAAACAGGTTCAGTAAAGTGGCAGGATATAAGATCAACAGGCAAAATCAGTAGTGTTTCTTTCCACTAATAATGAGTAATTTGAAGAGAAAATCATGCAAAAAAAATTCCTTTTACAATAGCAATTAAAAGAATAAAATACCTAGGAATAAACTTAAGATTTAGAGGACTTGTACACAGAAAACTATACAACATTACTAAAAGAAATCAAAGAAGACCTAAATCAATACAAGGATATTCCATATTCATGGGTTGGAAAACTAAACATCAGTAAGATGACAATTCTACCTAAATTGATTTATGGGTTCAACACAATTCCAATAAAACTTCCAAAAGTACTTTTCAAAGAAATGGAAAAGCCAATTACAAATTTATTTGGAAAGGAGAAGGGCTCTGAATAGACAGAAACATCTTGAAAAAGAAAATCAAAGCTGGAGAACTCAATCTACCTGACTTTAAAATATACTATAAAGTTCCAGTGGTCAAAACTGCATGTTATTGGCACAAGGCTAGAAATATTGACAAATGGAACCATACTGAGAGTTCAGAAATAGACCTGCACTTCTACAGCAAATGCTATTTGAGAGGTCTGCCAAGTCAACTCAATTGGGACAGAATAGTCTTTTTAACAAATGGTGCTGGCTGATATCCATATTTTAAAAAATGAAAGAGGATCCCTATCTCAAGCCCTATACAAAAATTATCTCAAAATGCATCAAGAACCTAAATGCAAAAGCTAGAAAAATAAAGCTCCTAGAAGATAATGCAGGGAAGCATCTACATGACCTAGTGATGGGCAGTGGTTTCAGGAACATTATACCCAAAGCATAAGCAAAATGAAAGAAAAAATAATTACATGAGAATGCCCCAAAATTAAAAGCATTTGTTCTTCAAAGTAGTTTGTCAAGAATGTCAAATGGCAGCCTACTCAAAGGAAGAAAATATTTGGAAACCACATATCTGATAAATGTCTAATATCCAGCATGTATAAAGAAATTCTAAAACTGATTAATAAAAAGACAAACAACTAATTTTAAAAATGTTCAAGAGACTTTAACAGACACTTCTCTGAAGAGGAAATATAGATGGATAAAAATCACATGAAAAGAAGTTCAACATCACTACCTATCAGGAAAATGCAAATCAAAACTACAATGAGATATCATTTCACCATTACTAGACTGGCTGCTATTAAAAAAAGAAGAAAAAAAAACTACAAATACTGAAGAGGATGTGAAGAAATAGGAACACTCATTTACTGCTGATAGGAATGTAGAATGCTGCAGCAACTGTGGAGGACAGTTTGGTGGTTCCTCAAGATGTAAAGTATAGAACTGCCTTATCATCTGGCAATCCCACTAATAGGAATATGCCCAGAAGAGTTGATAGCAGAGACATGAACAGATATATGCACACCAATGTTCACAGTGGCATTATTCTCAATTGTCAAAAGATTGAAGCAATCCTGGTGCCCGTCAATAGATGACTGGATAAACAATATGTGGTATATGCATACGATGGAATATTATTCATTTGTAAAAAGGAATGGAGTTTTGGCACATGCAACAATATGGAAGAACCTTGAACACCTTATATTGAGTGAAATAAGCCAGAAACAGAAGGACAAATGTTGCATGATCTCATTGACATGAACTTAAGATAGTGAGCATACCCATTTAGCAGAGTCTAGAACATTTGCTACCAGGAGATAGAAGAGGAGTAGAGATTGGTGAGCTGATACTTAATCTGTGCATAATTTATAATTTGGTTGATTGTAGCAGTTTGCAAATAGATGGAGGTGATGGTGGTATAGTGATATGAGTGTAATTAACAGCACTGAAATGTGAGTGTGAATGTGGTTTAAAGGGGAAGTGTGGCCTGTCCATAAGGCTAGAAGGAAAACTAGAGGATAAAATAGATGACTGTATAACTCAGTGAGTTCTGGGGTGGCCAAAGATTGCAGTACAGAATAGAAATATAAGAATATTCTTTCAGGATCTATAACAAAGTTATGCCACTAGAATACGGTGTTGATAGTGGGGTGATATATAGGGGAAAATGCACTTAAAACATACTTTTATGGGCTATGAATGTGTTCATGATACCATAGATATGTTTCTTAATACATAGAGGCCTATACACCAGATAACAAAATATTAAACTTCCATCCTGGGGAAATCCTAATACTTTCTAAAGTAAAATGGCAAAAAATATCTCTGGAATATATAAACTGTTATCTAAAAAAAGAAAAGAGGCATATATGCCAAGTCCTTGATCTTAATGTTTGTATGTAGGAAACTTATTCCTGTAAAAGTGAAACATAGCCAAATTATAATTAATACCCAAGAGTTTCCTCCTGAAAACCACCTTGGTACTCAAATGTAGACTCTCTCTAAGCCAAAATCAGCAAAGAAACTGAAAACCTTCCCCCTGCCCCTGGGTATGAGACATGATTCACGGGGATGGGCCTCCCTGGCACCAAGGGATTATTACCAAGCACCAACCAACGATGCATTTGGAAAAAGACCTTGACCAAAAGGGGGAAAAATTAAATAGATTTTGAAGTGAGTCCAGATCTTCACTAACTGCCACAGAAGCAAAGCCTTAAATGGGTGCTCCTGAGGGCTCTAAGGCATCTGGACACTATAGGCAAAGCACCCAACCCCATGAAATCAGCACCCCATTGGTGGGCCTTACTTTGGAATATAAGATATTTCCCCAGTGTAGACTAGTTTTACTCCTTTATAATTCCCCTAATCATGATTCTACTCCTTTTATATGAACCTATAATTTTAACTGTACCTGTTGTGTACATTTCTCAGAGACTTAACTCTTTGAATTATTATTATTATTTGGCATTATTCATATGCCAATTGTGCCCTGAATTCCAGCAGAGTAGCAGCCAACTCCTATTCTCCAGTTCTTTGGGCTTGTCCTGGGCAACCAAAAAAATGTGATGATGGACAAGTTCCATCCTAAAAAATAAGGAGTATTTACCACTGCAGATGAAATAATTCCCTCCATCTGTCCCATAATATTTAAGTTCCTTCTCAGCCTGAAACAGAGCTGACATCACCCCCAATCCCTTGATACTGAGGAATGAACAATCATAAGGGGGCTGTGTAACCACGGACCAAAGTAGATTTATTGTTATTGTAGTTATTTTGCATTACTGAAAGAACTTGTAACATTGACATAAAGATAGTGGTTGCCAATTCAGAAGGGAGGGGGAGAGATGAATGGGTGGAAGGAATACAGAGCATATTTGGGGCAGTGAGATTCTTCTGTTTTGCTGCAGTGATGGACACATGATATTATGCATTTGTCAAAGCATATGGAACTGTACAGCACAAATTGTATACCATAATATAAATTATAGACTTTGGTTAGTAGCAATGCTTCAATATTGATTCATGAACTGTAACAAATGTACCACACTAATCTAAAATGTCAGTAATAGGTATAAATACATGTATAAGGGGTAGTATATGGGAATTCCCTATAGTTTCCATGTAATTTTTCTGTAAATGTCAATCTAATGCTTCTCTAAAAATAAAGTTTAATATATTTAGAAAACTCTCATATAGTAGTTACTCTACAATCACTTTACACATTTTCCTCATGTTTGGTATTTAAACATCCAGATGTGCTGATATCATTGGACAAGTTTTTCCTCAATAGCATCAAAATGTAAGATTTAATGGAGGAGGAAATTATAGAATAATTTCAGGTGGAGAAATTTTTTATAGTTGCTTCATATGCACAAAAACATCATACTTATATATTTACTTAACCCATCTATATATTCATTAATGCTTTGTTTGTACATTAACTACACTTTTATTATTTATGAGGCTAAAATGTTAATAATTATCAGCATATAATATGTTGATATATTTTTGTTTCCCATCATCCTATATTTTCTCCTTTCCTACCTTAGATTATGATCCAAGTATGATTGAGGAAAGACTGAGGACAGTGAAAGATTGTTTTTCAGAATATTTTTGTCTTTTATTTAGAAAAGGTTAAGCCCTGCAAAAGAGAGTATTTCAAGAGTGAACAAAATATATTTGAAAGAAATATTGCAAGACAAGTATCTCCTTTCCCCTTATCACTCACACAATTACAAATCCCATGAACATACCATCCTGACACAAGGAGAATTGGAGAGGTGAGGAGAAAAGTTAGGAGGATGTTTTAGTCTACATAATTAGAGAGGAAGTGGCTGTATGAGTGGTCAAGGCCAGTTCTGTTGAAACATTCTACTGCCCGAAATATGGCTGGAAAGCAGCAGCATTCTATGGACCTAAGGATCCATGCTGACCTAGACAATGTCTGAGGATAAGCAGAGCAGAGCCCTACTGAGACAAAATAGACCATGCATCCTTGACCCCACCCAGACAGGACAACTGAAAAAACAAGAACCCTCTGGTCTTCCAGTAACTATCCTTCTACAAATACACCTTAGACACTTACCTACACATCCTTCACAAAAATATACACAAACACAAACACACATCAGAACCAGTTATGTCGACTGCATGACTCCTCTATTAGTCTCATCCTATAAGTCATTCTGAGAGTATATTAGAAATTGAGCAGTGGATCCACAATCTTTTCTCTGTAATGTCAAGAGACACAAGTGATGCAGTTGTTATTTATGGAAGTCTCTGTCCTGCTCCAAATCTACAGAGATATGTGTTTTCTCTCAGAATTTTCCTTTTTTGGTCAACCTTTCATTTCTCTGAATTTTTTATATATTCTTAATAGCTTAAGATAAAGGATTGTCATTATTGCCTGGTTGATAATTTTTTCATTTTATTTTATTAAGTTTTATATTATAACAACATACATAAAATTATAAAACCAAGAATTGTAAGGTGACCATATAAGTCCAAAATGATCTCCCCTGTTAAAATACCCTAGTATATAGTAAAAATATTAACAGCATCCTCAGCCCCCAGCCCTTCAAATTTTTCAGGGGTAAGAAGTTTAAACACAGCTGAGATTTTGTTTTATGGGGCTGGATCACCAAATATTTATCACATTTTTTAATTTTGCCTTTAAAAATAGGAAAATGTGAATAATTAAAGTTCAACCTTTTATGTATACTTCTTGGAGTTTTGACAAAATGTATACAGTATGCAGCATCTCTACAGAAAAGATATTCACTCCAAAATATACTTCCATGACTCTTTGAATCCAACCACTTCCCCACACCCTGACCCTCAAAAATGACTTATCTGTTCTGTGACCTGATAGAATTGCAACCAAGTAATGCTGTATAAATGGAATCATACAGAGAGTGGTGTTCTTACACTGGCCTAATGCAATTGAGATTAATCCTTATAAATTGTCCTTCAGAGTTCTAGGGGTATCTCTTCAGCAACATTTTTTATTCCAGAGTCAGATAGTATATCTCAATTTCAAGAAATAAATCTTCTTTTAATTTGGTAATGGGCTTATGAAGCTATCTAAAATACAACTTGATTATTACTCTGAACCTTCCATGATCAAGATCAACAAAAATCAGAGGGGAGAATAGAGACCAATGAATGTGACACTGAGGGGATGCCAAGTTTGTCTTGGTATTGAATCACTAACCCTTTCAACAGTATTTTTATTTCACCTGAATCATGAAGAGGGTCTTGTCAGTCAGAACCATGAGAACCAATTTAGCATGAGCAAAGGCCTGGCTCTATGACCATAAATGATACATTTTGAAATCATTTAGCCATACAATGTAGAGTGTAGGGTGCACAAGCCTAAATTTGCTAATATTTTAAATAAAGAATTAGGTTGCATGATTTACAGGACTCCTCTGTGATTTGGTAATTTGTCCTCTCCAATCCAATATTGAGATTGTGTGTCATGCTCAGAACATGTAGTCTGGAACTGACTATTCAATGATGTGAATACAATAGTAGACAGAATCTTTAAAATGTATTTATTGAGTGAACATTTTCCTGACTGTTAGGCATTTTGAGAAATTTGCAAAGATCATTTATGTAAAGCTGGATTTTCACTTTGATTTTAAGTGTTTGAAGGGGAAAATGAAACTGAGAGGAAATTTTAGCAAAAAGTTTGATACCCTCCTGCATCAGAAACCAAGTTCCTCCAATTCAGATGCAGCTCGGGCTGCTGAAGCCCTCCTTTTGGGCTTCATTTCTAACTTCCCCTGAACCTGCTGAACAACTTCGTCCACTCACAACCCTGAACTATACTCACATCAGCACAATTCAAAATCCACTAAATTAAATTTAATTAGTCAAGAAATTTTTAATGGTCAATAATTGTGAGAACAGCCAGCTACTAGGTACTAAATTCCATCCCTCAAGTTTGCACCATGTTTGTGCACCAGCACAGGAAATGTCAGGGAGGCAGGAGTCCTGGCCAATTTGAAATTTTACAATTTCAATTGCAAAAGTTGAAATTCTGGGGATGGATGCCAGCAGGAGCTTCTTTAAGGATGTCCTGCTGCGTTAAATTGAGGTTCACTGGAGGTCTGGGTGAAGGTCCACGACATCTTTGACTGTAAAGAGAAGCTGAGACTCTGAGGAAGGATCTGCCACTCCGCCTTAGTGTAGTAGATAAACAGAGAGAAGGTTCAGGGACCACAGGACAGCAGGGCTGCAGGGACGCATTATCCGGGCTCTGTGAAGTCTTTCATCCCCATCCGCAACATCTGCAGCTACAGAGATGCCCAGAGAAGCCTGGGTAATGTGGATGACACTGATGCTGCTGGCCCTGGACTAAGGTCAAGAGGTAGGGGACTGGAGAGTGGGGTAGGGGTGCTCTCTGGTGCAGAGGTGGGAAGACCTGAGCCTCAGAGACCATGAGAATGTCCCTGTGCTTCTATAGGGTGGCATGTCACATTTTCCAGATCTATGGCCAAGGTGCCCTGTAGCTGGTGCTTTTTGGTTTCTCTTTGAATCCAGGGTTTTGCTGCCTTCTCTCCTTCTCTAAGCTCCACAATCCTGTGTATTCCTGCTCCTTAAAATACCTTTAATCTCATGTAAGACATTTCTGCTGGATCTTCCCAGTGATCCTAGAAGAGAGTAAATTCTAAGAAGGATAATCAGCGATTGACTCTGTTACAATCTGTTTTGCTACTGTCAATGAGAAATCTAATGAGAAAAGACAACATCTCAACTTTTAAAATGTAGGTTTTAAAAAAAACAGTTTCATATTCAGTTCAGTTTTTAAAAAATTATTAACTAGTTGTTCTTACCTCATACATAAAGGAATATTACATGAAAGGTACTTTATTTGCTAAGGGATTTATTTGAAAGGTGCTTTTTGGTGGTGTGCAAAACTAAATTTGTCCTATATATGGGAGGTACAACTGTCTGCAGCTTTAAAGTATTGTGTAACACTTTATAGCTATTTAAGATTTATTCTTAAGATGTGATATGACAGAGATACAGAGATCCTTAGGTTTACTGTCTGTGCAGGGTAACTGGAGTCAAAGTCTTTTTTAAATTGTAATGGCTACTGAGTAGACTATCACCACAGACTTTATAATTATTTTCTTCTAGTATAAAATTGAAATATTAAGGAAAAAACTGTGAATGTCCTTTGAATTACTAACTATAAGTATTATGGAAATTTATTGAATGGGAGGTATAAGCTATCTTAAAGCAGTCTTGGGCAAGGTATAAAGCACCATCAGTTACAAATTTTAAAAAATTGAAGGGAACTTACTTATCATTGTCAATTTTATTCTGGGCACCATATGACACTGGATAAAAATGCTGCTATCCATTTATATTTGAAGGCTTTTTGTTTGTTTTGTTTTATCTGTAAAAATCTTTCCTGGCTAGAGGGCTTTTCATAATATAATGATGTGCCAGATTTGTCCTAGACAGGAATGGGCCAATACCTGTTCAGTAGGAATGCCATTAAGTTCTACTCCTAGCAACATTAATGGGTGCTCTTATTAATTGCAGATAATGTATAACCTTTTTAGGGATGTAATTAATTTGATCTTTACAAAATTTTAGTTTCTTTCTTTACACCACTTAGTAGTAAATTCTGTGAACTTATTTTACTCTAAAGTCCTTTTGTTCAATATAAGTGGTTGCATCCTCATTTTCTTTCTGAACTAGAAGGGAATGCTTCATATTTTCAAAGTTAAAAAGGATGTTCATTTAGAAATATATTAGATATCTTCTATCAATTTTAAAAGATTCTCTTCCATTGCTAGCTTACTAAGATTTATTTTTTAATCATGAAAGGTTGTTGGATTTTATTATAAATGTTAAAATCATCTTTGCGTATATTAACTAAAGTATTGTGGGTTTTTTTTTAAGTGTGTAGGTGAGTATGGGTGTGTGTGACAGAGAAAAAGAGAGAGAGGGAGAGAGGGAGAGAGAGAGAATTTGTTCATGTTTCCAAATATTTTGCAGATGTATATCCCTTTACTATATTTTTTTACATATGGTTTCCGTATTGCATCGTAATCACCACACAAAGATGCAGATTTATGGATAATTTCAAAGCTGTCGCGTAGGTCCTAGAAAAAAAACTGTTCTAGTGGATGAGGACATGAGAACTTGTCATAAGCATGAGAATCATCTATGTCTTCATAGGCTGTCCTCTTAGTTCCATCATCTCCTATCTTTCTAGTGCTGAGGACATAGGGCTATGTCCTTATGAACATCAGTCTTGGTAGAACAGTAGGGTGGCATCAACATTCTCTTACCAATAACTCTAATCTCTCATTTTGTCATTTTTTTTCCTGTTGAATGTGTCTGTGAATTTATTTCTTTTCTTGGTATATCCACCATTTATGTATGTTTGTATTAGGAGTGGGTTCTTCCTTCATTATTTCCTTAGTCAAGCTATAACACCTTTATAGATTTTTCAGGTGATTGAGATTATGAATATTAAGAAGAATTCCTTTGTGTCAAAATAGATTTTGCACCACTAAATGCTATCTATTCAAAATGGTAAGGTGAATTATGACCAAATGTCTCAGTAGTATTATTTTGGCAGTGAATGAGTTATCTTTTCAAAAGGGTTCTGTAAGTTTAGTTTGATTCCATTTTTTTAATCTTAATTCATTTAGAAGGAATAAACTGTTTCTTTATTACAAGCTTATTGTATAATCAATAACTGATACTCTACATTAAACTCTACAAGGAAAAATAAATGTGACCCACGATATTTTAACACAATCAGAAGTTATATACTATGTGTTTGGCAGAAAGTAGATACTGTGAGATTGTCAACTAAAATATAAAAAGCTGATAGCATTTCTGCTGATGAACATAAACCCCACAAATACCACTGCATTTTCAGCACAAAAGTATGTATCATGGGATTTCACAAATACATTGAGATATTTGATGTTTAAATTTTCCATCCCAGTTTTGTAAGATAATATAGATTGCACTAAAAGACTTACAACAAAACACTTTCATTATATCGTCATTAAATTATTCTTCCTCAATTAAGATGCATCTATCAACCCCCACCACAAAAGTTATATTTTATTTTTACCCCAAAACATTGGGATAATTGCATGCATATTAAGGCTTGCTCAGGAAATCTGGTTCACCGTCACAATCTTCTACTGCAAAAGAACTTAAAACCTTACTTTGAGAAACAGGTTGTAAATTTTTAAATGACATTTTCTCTTTCAAATTATGAAAAAGGATCATAAATAATAAAACCCCACCACCATCTCTAGTATTACTTATATCTTACTGAATTATAGGTAGTACTGTTGTCTAAACCATGGTGTTCCCACATCTCCCAGACCAACCTCTGCAGATGATTCTTGAATTTCACCTCTGGGTAAAGGCTCTGCAAATATGAGTGACTTATGGCAAAGACTGTGGTGATGGAGCAGGTACTTTGGGGAATGAGACTACAAGAGAGAAACTAGGCAAGTAAGGTTTCATTTAAAGTTATGAAAGTTGCAGAAATAGTAGAAAGAATGACACATTTGTTCCAAATATTCACACTTCTGAAGATGATTTGACCTACTGGAAAAAAACAACAACAACACACACACACTGTATCAGTCAGCCAAAGGGGTGCTGATGCAAAATACCAGAAATTGGTTGCTCTTTATAAAGGGTATTTATTTGGGGTAGAAGTCCCCAGTTACCAGGCCATAAAGCATAAGCTTCTTCCCTCACCAAAGTCCATTGCCACGTGTTGGAGCAAGACAGCTGCTGATGTTTGCCAGGGTTCAGGCTTCTTGGATTCCCCTCTTACCGGGGCCTCGTTCCTGCCCAGGCTTAGCACCTTGGTTTCCTCAACATGGTCAGCTCTAGACTATGAGGATCTCTAGGCTTTGATTCTCTCCACAAGGCCAGCTGTAGACTATCAGGCGAATGGCTTGTCTCTATCACTGGGTCTTCTCTCCTTCCTCATGATCAAGCTCTCTTACTTCCCAGGACTACAGGTCAAGACTCCAATATCAAAACTGCTCCCTCTGTCCTTTGCCATGCCTTTTATATTTGATTATCCCAACCACAAAAGGGTGGGGCTCAATGCCCTACTGAAGTGGCCCAGTTAATGCCCTAATCAAACTTAATCATGCCCAGATTAGCAGACCAGTTTACAAGCATGATCCAATATCTATTTTTGGAATTAATAATTACATCAAACTGCCAAACTGCTACACACACAAACAAAAAAATAAAATAAAATAAACCCACTAGCTCTTAAAAAAAAAAAAAAAAAGGAAGATTGCTCCCAGTGCAGAGATTCTGGGTCCTTAGTAAACAGGACTAGACTTGGAAGCTGCAGATATAAACATTAAATCTTCCACTGCAGAGTGCCCCACATTCAAAAACTACAGCATAACCTGAGGTGTCCATATGTGGAGAAGGGTGATGACATGGCACTGCTTGGGACCCCTAGGTTTTCTGTGGGGACATGTGGGCTTAAACTGGTCTCAGCTCATAGGTTGCTCTGTTCTTGTGTTATCAGCTTTTTCCATTTTCCCACTATATTTTACAAATAACACCCCTTTGTATTTGTACAGTGACCAAAGAAGAGTGAGGGGGCAGCAGTTTATTAAACCTGCCCTTCTCCCTCTTCTTCCTGTCCTTGGTGCCAGGCACTTGTTTGTGTTAGTGATAGTACATGCACAGCATTCCAAGTAGAAAGTTATATCCCACAAACTACTGGCCAGAGGTAGAGCTGTGAGCCCTTCTAGGCCACGGAGGGCCTGCTAATGTCTGCAATGAAGTCTTTTCAGCTAATCCTGGAACTTTTCAGAGTTCTACTTAGGGTTCTGATGGTCTTGTCAGAATTCTGGACACATGGCCCAAGTCTTGTATGCTTTCCTTTGGAAATATTGGTATGTGCTGCTATGCTTGTTCTCTTAATAAAAGGTCAGCAACAGAGTTTGAAGGAGAAAGCTAGCCAAGTGAATTTATGCCCAAGTGAAGAATATCATAATATCAGTGAGAAAATTGAATGTATTACCAAAGTCTGTGAAGCCCTCAGTGGAGACCAGTGATCCAAAGTTACGAAGTGACAGGTTTCTATTCTCACTGTGAGATATAATAGATATGCTGGAGAAAGGACAAAATGGAAGTCCCCCAAATTTTCATTCCAAAGAATGATTATATCTCATATTCAAGGGCAAATGCGGTTACTCAATGTGGCATTGAAATTCCTCCAATCCAACAAGACTGGGATGAAAAGCATCTTAAAAGCATCTCAGGACAATGAAGAACAATGTCAGGAAGAAATACTTAAGGTTTGGATGAAAATGCTCAGCTTCAAAAAACCCTAAAGTTACTTGCCTTTAAAGATACCAGATGGAATGAAAGCCTGCAGGAAATGGAACAGGAAAACTGCTTGAAAATACCAGGATGCAAAGAGAACAGGTGTCACTGATAAAGAGAACCAGTTAACATCCCTGACTGAAACTCTTCTCAAGATGATAAATGTGTATGCTGTATCTAGAGAGGATTAAACACATGCTGTCAACTTGGAATTAGATAAAAAAGTATCACTGGAAATGAAGGCCTGTGTTATCAGACAAAGTTGGATTTGACAAAATGTATTGATTCTGTAAATTCAAATATTTCTTTAAACATACTGGAAAGAGAAAAATAAGTGACATTTAGAGAGTTCTGTAAGGAAAATCACATCAATCAATAACTTATAGGTTAAAACAAACGTCTGGAAATCAAGCTAACAACTCTACAGCAGGTAAATGAACATTTAGAAAAGCAGATTCGAAAACTTCACCAGAAACTGTAATTCTTCCTGAAGAACATCAATGACGCCTCCTGAAACTTCACTGTGAATCAATCCTGCAGGGAACTGACCACTGGGACATAGAAAAAATATTACCAAAGTACCTGAAAACATCTCTTTTACACAATAAATTGACACCTACAGAAATATGGCAAAACACCTGGAAAACAAACTGTAGAGCACTGCTTCTTATCTATTTTAGGGTTTTCTTTAGGCATTTGACTTGTTAATAATTACGACTCTATAATAATTTTACGTGTTAATCTTTGTTTCCTTTTTCCTCTTCCCCTTCTTTTTTTCACTTAATTATGCTATGTGTATAATGTCTGAGAAATGGCTATACCAAGAAGATAAAAACATTTTCATCATATATTTGCCTTTTCCTTTGAATAACTTAAGTCCTGGAGGACGGAGAATATTTGGAAAGTGAATAAAATATTTTTGGGGTGTGATAAGAAGAGTAGTGTTCCCTGACCACCTGTCACTGCTCAAAAGTCCAAAGATGGCTGATGTGCCCAAACATACCCTTTAAAGTTAGAGAAAGAAGAGAATGACCTTGGCTGGGTATTGTAGACAACCTAGCTGGAGAGCAGATGGCAGTAAGATAAGTTTAAGCAGAAATCCCCAAATCAACCTTTAAAACAGTTTCCAGTGCCTGACATATGGCTCTGGAACAGCAGCAAGATGAGGGACCTAAGGAACATGAAGACCCCAACCATGTCTATTGTAGGGTATAATCACAAGTGCAGAACTCCACACCTGACAAAGACTTGAAAGTTTGGAGACCCATCCCCCAGTACCATGATACAATGCAGCAAGGAACACTTAATGAAACTAGTGCATATATATATATTTACATAGACTTCCTCAAACACACACACATTAATAACCATTTTATTACATCTGGCATGTTTCTTCATTTAGCCTCATTCCTGTCTTCATGTGTGAACTCTTTAGAAATTAAGGCATGGTACCATAGCTCTCAGGTTGTCATTTCAGGTGAGAAGTAATGCGGTGACATTTCAGTTGCTGATCTTTATTTTTACTGAATTCTGTGGGCTTCTCAAAATTAACAGATATATCTTTTTTCATGTTCATACTTTCATGATCAAATTTTCGCTAAATTTGGAATGTATTTTTAATAGTGAGATTTAGGAGTTAGATTTTATAAGGGTTAGTTTTATTTATCAACTTAATATCACCTCTATCCACCATATTTAAGTAAATAAACAAGCTTATACTGTGACTAAATGAGTATAAAGTGATCTCTCTGTTACAGCAACCTCATCAGGAGAAAGAAAATAGGAAACAAGCAACCCTTCACATCATCACATGTTGCAATGCTGGGAAGCTTAACCACAAATGAGATTTTGATTTATAGGTATGAATCACCAATGTTGCTCATGCCCTATTCTTTTTTCTTCATCCTTTTATAATATTATTTTCATACAGTAAAACTAATCATTTAGTGTACAGTCCTGGGTGTTTTGACAGATGAATACATTGCATGTTGACCTCACCAAGCAAGATATAAAACACTCCAAAAGGTATCTCCCTGACTCTTTTTATCAACCACCTCCCAGCCCTAGCCCATAGCAATGTCTCATCTCCTCTGACCTAGGAGCATTGCCCAGATAAATGTAATTACTAGTTAGCTTTTAGAGCCTGACTCCTTACACTAGCATAATGCAATTGAGGTTATTCCTTAAAAGTGCCATATTTGTGTTCTGGCTATAGTGCTGCCTCTTCAGCAGTACTCTTTACATCACAGTTTATCCAAAGAAACTGACCTTTTTCTTAAAATTCAGGGGGCATTTAAAGAGTAATGAAAGTGACACTGTGGGGATGATATGCTTGTTTTTTAATTGAACTGATAATCCTTTATCATTGAATTTATTTCACCTGCATCATTAAGGGGCTCTTCCCACTCAGAAATGATGTGGGAGGTCAGCCCAAGAAGTTGAAATAACATGAGCAGACATGGATGTATGAGAACATGTAGTGCATTTTGAAATCATACAACAATAGAGTGCAAATACAGAAATGTGTGCTTAAGCCCCAATTACCTAATATTTCAAATGAGAAAGTTTGGCTGATATTTTATGCTCTTGTTCTAATATTACTGAATGTGTGGTTGCACACACATGTAGGTACTTGAAAATATGTTAATTATCAAACATTTTCTTGGCTTATCAGGCAAATAGAGTCCATTGTAAATATTATATATACCAATTTAGGGTTTTCCCTGTTTTATTTTTAAATATTTGAAGGGGAAAATATATTTGAGAGAAAAAGCATTTAAGCAAGTACTTTTCTTCATCCACACCCTTATGTCAAGGAAGACACTCGTGTCATTGGTGTCACAGAAGCAGCTCTGGCTGCTGGAGACACTGTTCTGGGCTTTATTCCCGACCCTTTCAAGAACCTGCTGGATATCTTGTCCACTAATGACCTTGATCTTGCCATATCACTAAAATTCACAATTTTGCTAACTTCAATTTAATTAAGCAAATGTGTTTTATGGGTATACGAGGTCTCAGGCACGGAGCTAATCCTGGGGATAACATGTTGATTCAGTACTCTACCATCAAGGAGCTCACAGTTTGGTGGATAAACAGGGGAATGCAGATTTTTGCTGCAGTGGGTGGTGGTGAGAGCTGTGAGAATGGTAAGTACAGTGAGATATGGGACTCTGTCTTGGTAGTTCTAGAAAACTCTGGGAGAAAAAGATGTCTCAGCTGATACTTAGCTTAGGTAGGAGAGAGTCAGGTAAAAGGTACAGAGCAGAAACACTTCAGACCAGAGTCCAACATAGGCATAGTATGAGGAAGAGCTTGTACTGTCCATGGCAATGCAAACCATTTAGTGTGCTGAAGAGCTGTATACTGCTGGGGCAATAAGGAGAAGGCTGGGGAGCAGTCACACTGAGGAGTCCTGGGAGATATTTGTGGCCTTTTTGCCTTCCCCAGAGGGCACTGGGGAAGCATTCATAGTTTAAACAAGGCAAGGATAGAGACAAAAGATAAAGTAGACAGTGTGCTCATTAACCTGGACAGTGGTGATGTGACCTATGCTATATGCTGTCATGAGAGGGTGAAAATGAATGTAATTGAGTGATATTTAAGAAAAAAGAAATTTAAAAAATGTAATGCCTGTGACCTGAAATAGAATCAAACATTTCTTCCATCTTTTGGCTTAGGGTAAATGAGAGACATGCATCAGGAGATCATGGAGAAGAGAAGACCTGAAGCAGGTGTCTGAATGGTGTCAAGGTACTGGTTTGACAAGTTGTTTTTGAGGGTTCATTGGGCAGCTATTCATTAGCATTTAGATTTATGAGTCTGGAGTCAGGACAGAGGCCTGTGATGAGACGTTTTGACCATCATCAATAATGTTGATGTGACTGACCACAAGGGTTTGTATAGTGTGTCAGGACCCTCCCTTCCACTTCTGAAAACCTGTCAGGCAGACGCAGAGGGGTCTCACTTTTACAACATGAATCTCTGCTCCTTTCTCACTTTCCTCACTGAGGGCTAAGGTGGCAGGAGCATGTTCTGAGACGCATGTTCACCTGCGAGGCCAAACCAGCACCTGAGGTTGGGGGTTAAGAATCCTGCTGCAGGGTCAGTCAGGGGCATGTCCTTTCCACAGACCCATGAGGCAGGGTGAAGGCCCGAGGCAACGCACGCAGGCGGCTGGGGTCTTACCGCTCCACAGAAGGTCGAACAGCAATGGACAGAGAAAGTTCAGAGATAGGAGTGCTGAGTGGCTGCCCTGCGCAATCCTCCCCGCAGCGGTGACTGGGATCCCACCCTTGGCAGCTGCAAGGGCGGCAGAGGCCAGGAGCCAGTGCTGACGCTGCTGGCCCAGAAGCCACTGAGGGACAGGCGGGTGTGTGGCAGAGTGTGCGGCGCGCCTGTTCAGAGGTGTGAGCATCTGACTTCTCAGATTAGCTGCCAGGGTCCCTGTGCCTCTTTATGGCCACCATTCTCCTTTGTCTCCTAGTCTCCCTGTCCTGCTCCCTGAATTTCAGATAACTTCTATGCAGCTGTTTCTCTTAAGCTTCACTGAGCGCGCATGCGCTTTTTGACTCCTGTGCCCTTTTCTGAACTGTCGTCGCGTGCGCCTGTATCTGCCTGAATGATGGTGCTGATGCCCTGCTCCTTAAAGTGATTTTTATTTCCTTTAGGAAAGTTTGGTTGTGTCTGACAACTCTCGTGTGGGCAAGTCGTTTCTAATTATCGCAAAGGAATTCAGGTCCAAACCGTTTTTGCTCTGCCCGTATTTCCTACAATAAATCAATAAATTTAGTTCTAGATATATTTTTCGTATATCTGTTAGAATCAGTTTTTCAATTGTAGTAGATCTCCGTTCAGAGAGTATTTCCAATCTTCTTTAAACCATGACAAATATATAAATACAGTGTAGTTCTCAAAATTAAAAGGAATAGAAAGGGCAGTCATTACCACTTTCTACTTGTGTTCATGCAGATAGGAATATTAAATATTTTTTTCTTTTCTTCCAAAATTCCTTATGTTGTTGTCAGTGTGAGGCACAAAGGAAGAGTCAGACAAGTTGATGCATATGAAGCAGAGGGCTGCAGCTCACTCAGGCAAAACAGCCCCAAGAGCACTGTGACTCTTTCTTTTATTCAGCTTATAACAGTGCATAAATTCTCCCCCCAATCTTGCTCTCCCACTGTGTTTCTCTTACTACAGCAAGAACACTGCCTTCTCTGGCAGTCTACCAAGGGGCATAAGTATAAACATTGTTTCTAGCCCTAAATGCCTTAGTCTATCTAACATCTCAGCTTGGTGCGTGAGAGCACTACCTGTTTGTGAGTTCCCAGACAATCTTTCTTGGGAATTCAGAGGGAATTCAGACAATAACATCTGTGTGGTGAGTTCATTTCGCCTTACCTCCTCCCACTGATATCTGCAGTATGCAGTGTCCTTGGAGACATTTACTAATGTATCTCTGCCAGCAAGCATGCTTTCTGAATGCTTAACACTTTATGCTCTGACTCTCAGCATCTTCTCCAACATCCTTATGTTTTCAAGTCATAAATCTCTTCTATGTACAACTTTCTGTACCCTGAAAAAAAATAAGCACAACTTCAAAACCATATATAATATGATTTAGAATTTTTATCCTCTTGGTGACCTTAATCTATTGTCAGCTTTGACCTTGTTAGCTTTCACAAATAACCAAATTTTTGCTTCCCCACTGTACATAGCTGGTGTTTCTGGCTATTTGAGCCATAGTGTATAATCAATGGCTTTTAGTATAATCACAATGTTGTACATTCATCATCTCAAAAATTTTAGAACAATTTCATTACTCCAAAAAGAAAGACTGCACAATCCTTAACATTCCTTCCTCAGATCTACAAAAGCACTAATCTCATTTCATCTTTATAAATTGATTTATATTTACATTTCATATAAATGGAATCACACAATATGTAGTACTCTGTGTCAGGTCTTCTTCACTTAGTATAATGGGTTTTTTTAGTCTGATATTAGCATTTTGTAGTACTGACTTATGTTTGTTTAGCTTCAAAGAAAAATGGTCTTATATATGCAATTCTACCCACATTCATATTTCACATAATATATTTATATTTCACATGATATATTTAGTTCATAATAGGGCAATTATACAGTATTTGTCCTTTTATGTCTGGCTTGCTTCACTCAATATAATGTTCTCCAGGTTCATCCATGTTGCCATATGTTTCATGACTCCATTTCTTCTTACTGCTGCATAATATTCCATCATGTGTACACTCCACATTTTGTTAATCCATTCAAAAGTTGATAGAAACCTGGGTTGTTTCCATCTTTTGCCAATCATGAATAACTCTGCTATGAACATCGGTTTGCAGATATCTATTCGTGTCACTGCTCTCAGTTCTGGGTATATACCTAGGAATGGTATTGCTGGGTCCCATGGCAAGTATGTATCAAATTCCTTAGGGATTACAACAATCTTACACAGTGGCTATACCATTCTACATCCCCCCCACCAATAAGGAATAAGCATTCCTATCTCTCCACATCCTCTCCAACATTGAAAGTTTTCAAACTTTTTAATAGCGGCTAGTCTAATACATGTAAAATGACTTTTTATGTGAACTATGTTACTTATCTTGTTTCACTGACAGTGCCCAAAATATAGGGGCTCATCCAAAATAAATACTTAATTACAAAATAAAATGAAATGTATATTTCAATTCTTTAGTAATATTTATTGCAATTAGGAAATTAAAATACACAACTATGTTTGCCACCTTGGCATTTACTCTATTCTGTATTTCAGAATTCATCACTAAAAATTTGTCATGTTGCTTTATTGAAGCAAGCTGTTTGCTGTTTAAATATCACATGTGATATCAATGATGAAAAGGATTTCCTGAAAGGTACTTCCAGGGATACTCTTGTTTTTATTCTGCTTCTGAGAACTATACACTTTATTTTAAGAAATGAACCTCAACATAGTGAATTAGGACCTTTGAATCATTTCTTTATTTAATTCACATAATGTGTTCCACTTCTAAAAAAATTGTTTATTATAGTTCTTCACTGGTATGTGCCCTTTTCATTTTGCTGAAGGATGTCAGTGCCACTCCAGAGAAACTGGTTTCCAAAAAATAACATTGAGGATTCTGAGTGGCCTGAAGCAAAACTAGGAATTTTCTTTGGTAATTTATGAGTTCCTTTCAAAAATTTCCTTTTTATCAGTTCTCTCATTAAAGCCCTTTTTCAACATGACCTCTTTTAAAAGAATCTGCCAGTTTCCTCATTATATCATTGTTGCTCTCATTTTAATGAATTATATTTATCTGTTTCCTGGTGTTGAACTTCAGTTCCTTTTTTTCCCAGATTAAATGTGTCAAAACTCCTACTCTACAGCTCAATGGACTCACCCTGGACACCTGGTGGGGAGATGATGATGGACAATGGCCATCCCAGGGAATGGAGAGAGTCTGCAGCTGCAGGCAACAAAACCCCATCCATCTTACCCATGGGATATAAGCCTCCACTCAGTTGGAGGTGGAGTGGACATCACCATCACAGACTCCTCAGGATTGGGGGAAGAGCTATGGACTAGATTGGACTTAATGGTATTCTGTTATAGACACATTGTGATTCAAGCAATGGAAGAAATTACAACATTAAAGTGGAGCCAGTGGCCACTGGACACTCTGGGGGCAGGGAGAGGGAAAAGCAGTTGTAATACAGGGGCTCTTTTGGGACTTGGGAATTTTCCTGAGTGACATTGCAACGACAGATATAGGCCATTTTATATCATCATATAACATGCAGAACTGTGGGGGAAAGAGTGTGGTCTACAATATGAACTATGGTCCATGCTTAATGGCAAAGCACCAGGATGTGTATATCCATTGCAGGTGATGTGCCACACTAATGAAGGATGTTTATGTAGGAGGTTGTGGGAGGTGTGGGAGGAGGGGCATATGGGAATCCCTATAATTTTTGTGTAACATTTATGTAATCTAAGTATCTTTTAAAAAAACAAAAATAATAATAATAAAAAAAAATAAGGGTAAAACTGAGATATTTAACCATCCATTATGATTTGTCAGAGAAGGTCCCCTGTATGATTTCAGTGCTAATGGATTCTTAGAGTTACATATATGGAAAACAGTCTCATCTCATCTCTCTTTGGAAATTTCCACATGAACTCCATTATTATTTTGTATTTATTTCAAAATAATATATAAGAAATATATAATTTTTTCATGAAATAATGTTTGGAGGCATTAATTCTATAGGCCAAGAAAGGCAAAATACATACATGTGTATGGTTATACTTCCCAGTGAATCTGATTAGACATGAATTTTCTCTTTTCTAAATATCTCATGTCAAAATTTCCATTACAATCTAAATTTAACCACAGTATTCACTAAACAAGCAATGATTACTCTTTGACATTCAACAACCCATTGATCATATACCACATCTTTATAAGATATGTCCTGTTTTCACACTTTTGTTTTAAATAAGAAAGGAGAAACACAATGGAGCCCAGAGCTGGGATTCCAGAAAAAGTCTGACTAATCACAAAACATGAGCTCTTACCTGCTACATGATTAAGTCAGTGCTCTTCTCAAACCAATGGACAGTGTGTTACATTATTTATATATAAACTGAGTTCAAAAACAGAGGCCAGCTGCACTTAAGTCACAAAGACATCTTAAATAATACTTTATTTTTAAAGAAGTTTGAGGTTACAGAAAAGTAACATTGAAAATATAGGGGATTCCCAAATACCCCTACCCCTCTCACATTTTCCCTCATTAAATAACATCTTACATGAGTGTGGTACATTTGTCACAATTAATGAACAAATATTGATGCATTGCTACTAACCATTGTTTATAATTTATAATATGGTTTATACTTTGTATCATACAATTTTATAGGTTTTGACAAAATGTATAGTGGTTTATAGCCATTATTGCAACATCACGTAGAATAATACTAATGTCCTGAAAATTCCCTATGTTCCATTTATTCTCTCCTCACCCCCACCCACCCCAGACTTTCTGGTAACCACAAAGATCTTCCATTATTTCATCTATAAAATGAAAACCTTGATCTTGACCACAGAGTGCCAATTGGTAGCTGCCCTATAGAATTCATTGCTTGGCCCCTGCAACAAATTTCTAAAAATTTAAATTAGTTGTCAGCATTGAAAATTGGGGTATTTTGCCAAAATAATAAATAAATAACAAGGGTACAAAATTTATTGTTGGCTTCTTGTTAAAATAGTCTACCTGGCAAAACTAGATCCAAATTCTTCAGTGTAAAAAGTAGCAGTTCCTCCCTAATGATCAATACAGCTTTCATGTCATAGACACCATTATTCCCAATAAACTTTTAGCTACCCAGAAAGATACATTGATATTACTAGCTATGCCTACTTGGCATCTCAGCTTCCACCAGCCCTCCAGCTATGTTTTCCAAACTGCCCTGTGAAGAAATGGGATTTAGTGCTTCAGATATCCCACACCATCTTCAACTAAAAATTCTTCAAACACATGATTTTCTTTGAGTAAATTGATGATTAGTGTTAAAAAGTTTTTAATATCTCTGATCTAGATTATTTCTCCAGCCCTAGAAATTCATTTTTATCCAGATATAATTAGAATATCTATTTTAATCTGGCATGTTATTATTCAGATTAGAATAGACATTAATTGTGAAATAGATTTGACATAATATGTTTTAAAGAATATAACACTGTATAGTTAAAGTTAAGAATTCTTCATTTTCCAGGTGGCCCCTTTGAACCTACTTACCACCCAGCCCAGGAAGTGGCTCACGAGGGTCAAGGCATCCTTGGGATCATCAGGTCCACAGGAGACTAGGGAGGATAAGCTGTGAAGGCAGAAGGATCCAGGGTGATATGCAGGCATGATTCAGGATTGCAGCTGCCAATTCAGGAGCATCCGAAAGCCCGGCAGGACATCTGCTTTCTTTTCTCTTTTTAAAATAATTATGATCGATGTTTCTTAGTTTAACTTGTTAATTAATTGATGCCACAACCTTTCTTTTTTGAGGTTTTATATTATTATAATTCCTAACATAGTGTTTCCATTATAGACATGGTTTTAATATGATTTTTCAGAATATATCATTTCTACTTCACAGGACCCTCTAGAAATATGTGATGTATTTTAATTTCAATTGATGGATCAACTATTACTAAAACATAATTGAACATTTTAAAAAAGATTTATTGCTTTATGTATTTACTTTTTATCCACTTTAAACTTCTGAAGAAGCCTGGCTTGTTTCGAGTCCATCATCAGGACCATTTTGGGGGACATGCAGGATGGCCAGAAATGTCAGGTCCACATGATAGAAGGATCCTGGGTCACTAACTCACAATTGGTAGAAAATCTCCAGTATCCAGGATACTTGGAATAAACTGTGACACACTGGCCCCACTGAAAACACATGAAATAGGAAGGCACTACCAGTTCTGACTGATTTCACCCAAATTCTTATGATTGAAACCCAAGTCAGGTGTCAATACTTTTACTAAGGCCCTTTCCCTTGGTGGATGCTTACCTGTTGTGACAAAACACAAAAGAGGGAGATTGCACCAAAGGAAGAAAATTTCTTTAATCTTTGTAGACAACATCCAACTTCCAGACTGAAGAGGCAACTTTATTCTTTATTTACATCTGGGGAAGAAGGTGCATACCCAGGGAAATGGGCACACAAGTCTTCCACTGCAGCTTGTCCCAGGATTATAACCTGAAACATGTGAGTGTAGAATGGGTTATATGGCATGGCACTGGTTATTAAACAATGAAAATAAAAGAAATCCCTGAAACACAAATTAACTTTTATTGAGATAAATATGAAATCACTTTGACTGATAATTAGCATGCCTCATAGCATTTAGAAGTGTTCTTTAATATTTCAACGTGTTCCCCTGGTCATGTGAAACTTCAGGTTTGGTTGAAGTATAGTGGAGCAAGCAGTTACATTAAAATACCACACTTCCAGGATTTGACTCTAGATGTTCCAATAAATGAAAATAAAATAGTCTTAAGAATTATATTAATTATAGTATATTCTGGAAACACTAAGTGTTTATAATTATATGAAATTCAATGAGAGCAAAAAGAGTACTGATTAATTAATAAGTTAAACTAAAAAAAAAAAAAAAAAAAAAGGAAGTCAGAATTATTTGAGAGAAAAACTCATCAGATATCCTGCTCAGGATTTGGTAGCTGCACACCTGAATCAAATCTGCACTTCACCTGGGTTCTTAAGTCCTCAGAGCAGATCCCTCCTGCTCCCCAGGGAGGAAGATGTCCTGGCCTTTGTGGGCTGTTGCTCTGGGCTGGATGTGGTAGTAAGCACAAAGGAGCCACTTGGAAAATGCTGGCTCTCCACTTTTTGCCTGTTGTGACTATTTTCTTTTCTTAATTCTTTGTGTTTTCCCTTAGTCAACACATCTGCCAATCAACTTTTTTTAACTCTTTCCCCATAGGATCCAAACCATCATTGTCAGAAATGGTGCTTTGCAATTTTTTTCTCCAGATCTTTGGCTCTCTTCCTTTAGGAGTTCAACTTTTGATGTATAAAACCCATGTTTCATATATTTGGGGAATTGTTTCCTCTATTTCTAAGAGGTAATTGCCCTCCATTGATTTCTTTGTGATATAACATTTCATATTCTTGATTTTATACAGGCAGTGTCCAGATTTTCAGCTGAAGTTTTTGAATCTCACTTTCAAACTGCATTTTTTCACAGTAAAGATACCTGCTTCTTTTGAAGACCTTTTCATTCACTTGATTTACTTCATATGACTTTTAAAATACACCATTTTCATCTTGAAACTTTTCATAGGAAATATTTATGTTAACAGGATCAATGGATTTCTTCGCATTGACTTCTGACTGATATTTTGGTCTCCATATTCCGATTCACTCTTTTTGTCTCCCTTGATTTGCCTGTGTCATTCTGATCCTGACCTACTTGCATTTTGGAAATTAGGATGACACACAGGACTGCACTTGTGATCCCTGTCATTGCCTCCAGGCTCAGATCCCAATCCACTTCTCCTTCTGTCTCCCATCATCTCTCAGTTCACTAACCCCTGCATGGGTTCTCCACTTATTCTCCCATTAATCATGATATTAATGCTACCCCTTGCCTCATAGACTGTGGTGTGGAACACAGAGGTTAATGCACAAGAAGTACTGAGAGCAGTGCTTTTCACACTAATGGATCAATGATGTCAGCTCTATAGTGAACTGCTTGCCCCCTGCCCCTGCATCTGCCTAATAACTTACACCCAAAGAGAAATGTGACACCTAACCCAAATCTATGAGTCTCTTAGGAACCACAGTCTCTCTCAGAGTAGCAAGTTGACATTCCTGATGTTTTCAAGGTTCTGCAAATTCATCTTGATGTGCCTAAACCCCTTTCTTCTACTTGCTCTGTCCTGGTTGGACTTTCCAACAATGGAGGAGAATGAATGCCTGACATCTGAATAATTCCATTACTCATAAATCCTGTATTTTACACTTTTATATTCTATACCACCTGTGGTGTAAATGACTTTGTATTTTCTCCCCACAACCCTTCACACTCTTTCCCCCTCCCCATATTGCAGCAGCACTCCTGAATAGTTAAAAAGCAAGCCACTGTAACCTGTGACTGATCAGTAGAAATCATATGGGAATATTTAACCTGTTCTTCCAGCAGCCTGTAAGGATATCTGTTTCCTTGAACTGCTTGATTACCCCCTTAACAATGAAGCCATAAGTAATTACTGTCAACATATAACTTCTGCCCTACTGAGAATATCTGTTCTTTTGTGATCGTGTGCCTGTAAAAGTCACATGCACTGCCCCCCGCCCCCATGCACTATTATCACCTTCAAGCTATGCAACTTTAGTTCCTGCTCAATGCACTGCATTCTTTAGCAGTTGTCCCCCTCCCCCCATCTGACTTACTAGCTTCATGTAGCCATGCATTATGAAAGAGCCCTCTAGTCTGGTCAAAGCTCAGCTATTGAACCTAGGAAGTGCCTTCTCTCCTCCCATCTCTGAGGAAAAGGATCAGGCCATGACTAGGCTCAGAACAATCTCATCCTCCCACCACCGATGTAAGCACCCATAAATAAATGCTCAGTACTGGACAAGCTGGACTTGTCTTTCTTTGGTCTGGTATCCATGCAAGTTCAGCATGAAGCTGTCATTTTACACAGCTCATTGCCCCAAGAAAAATGCTATCTTTTGTACTATGGAAGAAACATTTCCCCCGAAGTGCAATTCATTCAAAAGGGAACAAGTGTAGGGAGTTACCATCAAACCATGTATATTTATGTGCCCAGTTTTGTTTTGCTGCAAACTCAACAATTGCTTTTTTGATATTAGATGCTAAAGTAGTAACTTCTTATTTTTTGTTCAACTAGTGAGCTGTATCATATGTTTTCCTTTCTCACATCTTTGGAGTATCTGTGTAATTTTTTTTTAATACACAAATGCATGAGGTGCCCATAAAGCAATGTTACACAATGTCTAAAGATTTACTAAACTCAATTAATATGAAGTGCTTCCCTCAATACTTATCCCTGTCCATCATTTAAGAAAGAAGTATTTTTCCAGTTTCTAAATATATTTTTATACTTATCCTACATTTTGCATCTATTATTAATTTTCTATTATTTTGGTACTTCACCCAAAGTGTTTGAAATGCATCTTGAAGATACTTTTAGGGAATATTCAGATGCCTGAAATACAATCACAATGGCAAAGTATATGGAAACGTAAATTTTAATGTCCATTGCTTATGTACTTTTGTTGAGAGGGAGAAATGCATACTAGAACTCTGATGGGTAACTCTACAAGTCATTCCTGTAAAGAAAATGCCTTATAGGGCAGCAGGGTTTATAGAGCTATTTTTTAAGTATGTGTAGGGCTAAGCACTTAAGTTTCCAAATGGGAGCCCAAAATAGCCTTATAATTCTACTTCAGCATCTGCTTTCATGCATTCCTGTGCATAGAGTTGTAAATAAGTTTTTATGAATGTGTCTGCATCATTGCTAATAAGATTTTCAAACTTTCTACACTGACCTTGACCATTCTAAAAAAACAACTAGTTTTCACATATTTCAAAAAGAAACAAAATAATGCATACAAAATTTGAGTTATTAACTATACAATGTAAAAGTTAACCTCTGAAATAAATATTAATTAACCACAATATTTTCCTATGTAAAGAAAAGAAAATATAATTGGGAAGTAAGCACAAGAAAATATGTTCAATGTCATTTGTCATTAAGGAAATGCAACTTATTACCACTATCAGATATCACTATACTTCATTTAAAATTTTAAAATTTGACCATTCCAAGTGTTGATGGGGTTATGGTGCATCTTCAAAAATTGTAAATTTAAAAAAAGTAAAATATGTAACTCCCATATTATACAGTCATTCCACTTCTAGGTAATTACAAAAGAGAAATGAATGCATGTGATTCATTCAAAGAAGTAATCTCATGAACCTCCTTTGATAATATAGTTACATTTGTTAGAGTCAACTGTGGTTGGGGGTGGGGCATGTATTACCATGGAGGCTGTGGACCCACATGGGTAATCCTGAGCATGGGTTTGGGGGAGGCAACCCCCAGGGCCCTGGTGAGAAATTGACTGTCTTATAAATTTCTTGAGATGTTGGTGGTGTTTCATTATTTACAATGCAGATTACATTTTAGAAAGCTAGATATGATTTCAAAACCTGATCTCATATCATCTCCATTTGTCTCAACCTAAAAAGGTAAAAATTCATTATGGAAAAAAATATTGAAAATAAGTAAGCAATTGTTCCTTCTTAGTGACAATATACGTCACCAAAAATTTGTCACCTTGGATATACATATATATATATAGAAAGAGAATTATATTTTGGTGCCCATTTGAAAAAATATAGAAATCTTAACATTTTTCTGCTATTTGTAATGGAACAATACAACCACGTGATTGAAATTAAAACTGATGGTGACTGTATTTTTAAGTATCACAATTTTTTAAATGTATTCATAAACTAATTACATTTACAAGGTTTTATATTCTGTGTCTTTTGATATTGTTATGCTAATTTTGGATAATGCTCAACTAAATAAAAATTATATTACCATATTTGAAAGAAATAGGTTTAGAATTGTCAGAATTACAGAGTTGGAGACCTTTCTAATCTCAGAGGTGTGAACGTACTGGTAGAATCTTGAAGGGAGAAACTAGGTCAATTTCTCTCAACATCCATAAAAGTACACATGTGTTTTGGCTCCTATAACTATCCCCCCTTTGCAAGAATGTATCTTAAAGAAAAATTTAAAGAAATGCTTAAGCACAGGGGATTTATGAGAGCATTTCTTTTAAAATATGATTTTTTTAAAGTATCCAATAAAAAAAGATTGATAGAATTTTTATGACTTATCTTAGGAATAAAACACTCTCTAAACACTTAAAATGTCACAATATATTCACTAACAGTAAATATTCATGGTTTATTGTAGCTAAAAGATAGAATAAAATAGAATATTATAACAAATGTCAGCTTTGGTTTCTAAAACATTTGCGATTGTATCAAATAATTTTTGAGTGATAGACACCAAAAATGTTAACTGTGGTTATGATTTTCTCCTCTTTTTAATCTGTATTTTTCATTTTTTACTTCTGATTTTTAAAAGTTATTTGAAATATTCTGAAACCCTCTTTACTATAATAACTTTATGTAAATCACTTTTTGTAGATAGATAAAATGATCAAATATATGACTTCTAATTAAATGTTGGGCAGAGATTAAAATGATTTTCAGAAGTATTAGGCTTTTAATTGGGGCTATTAGCCAAATGAAATATTCTCAAATGAATGAGGGATTGTCCACATCTAATTAACATAATAAATAATAGTGTTTTGGGGATTAAAGGATATTGGAATAAATATGTCAGAAAATAATATAAAGATCAGACCTTACAAATACACACACACAAATGCACATACACAAACAGTTTGATTGTAATTTTCTGAGTCTACATTCTAATTTTTCCTCTACAAGAATTCATTTTCATTAAATGAAATACAAATATGAAAATTCAACTAAAACATGGAATAAAATGATGACCACTCAAATTCTGTCTGTAATCCAAGAAAAGGTGCTATGACTTCATTAGGTAACTTAATACAATATTTGGCAAAGTTAAAGCATGTATCAGAAGTTAGAGTGTAATGCTGTTTAAATAAATAACATTTATTGTAGTGTTCTACAAAACAGTACTAAGTGTTGAGAATGGAAAAAATAATGGGTAGGAATTATGTTCGTGCTGCTGTTGCTGTCATTTATAGAACCTAATTATTGACTCAAGTGTAAAAGGAGTTAGAAATATTGAAATAATTTTATAGATGTGAAAATTTCTCAGCTTCTTGTAGTGTGTTCTTGTTAAGGAGAGAGAAGAATCTTAGAATCATGTTATTAGCATAGTAAATTATTAAAATGAATAATTTGTCAAACATATTAAGTATCTAATATGTGCCCATCATTAGTATGGACACTATGACAGGAACAAAACAAATCTAATATAAGCCAAACAAATGATATATGTGGACTTCTTGCAACCGATGTGGTTTCTGTCACATTGCCCATCCTTAGATGAAAAGAATTTTCATCACCATCTTCTTACTGTTATCTTCAATTCCATCATTTTCCTTGATCTTCACCATTATTAAACTATTTGTACTTTTACCAGGCTGCCTCACCCTGTAGGTTGTGTATATTTCTTACAAGGGGAATTCCTTTAAGTGTTGTTCATGCTGGCTTTGTGATGGTTTGGTATAAAGGCATCAAAGTTTCTTTATACACAGGAACTACAATGAAAAGAAAGAAAAACCATTAACATGGCTACTTGTGATCTGGTCATAAAAAGTTGAATTCCTAGGATTGCTGAGAAGATAAAGTAAATTTTCCATAACAATTTGGTCCCTACTTCCAATATCTAAGTTGATGATCAATCAATGAGGAGTGCGACTTGAGTTAGGTAGAAAAAATATGGGGGAGATTTCTTGATGAGTCTACACTCATCCTTCTTCTTATGGTGTGGACTCATCTTAGAAACAGGAATAAAAAACTGATCGGAAGGGACTGAGTAGGGACAAATGCTCTGAATATCACAATTATTTGGACTATGAATAAACAGCCAACTCAAAACTTTAGCTTTCTATATAAGCTAATAACTAGGACTGGAGCCCTGGGATAGGCAAAGACAAGGCACAGGAAGGATACATAATAGTTAATTTGTCACCGATCAAGTCCAAAGGATACTCTGGCCACAAGAATGAATGAAATACTTGTTTCTGGGAATGGACTGCTGATGCCATGAACTATTTTTTTTCTCAATGCTCCCAAAATATCTCTCTATCTCTAGATCTTTATATATCTATAGATTATGTGTATATATCTATTATATCTACATCTATATTTCTTTCTCTGTGTCTGTATTTACACATAGATGTGATAATGTTCTACATTTGAAAGGGTGGTGGTTACACAGATATGTTTACCTTGTAAAATAAATCAAGCTGTACATGTTATATATTTGTATAATTTAGTGTAAATTTAGTATCTTATAAAGTAGAAATTATTAGTTTAGAATACTCTCAGAATTGTTACACCGACTTTGTCTAGTTTTTCTGCTTTACCATCTTATTGCCTCTGGTTATATAAATGCAGATAACAAATCAGCAAATATTAGATTAAATTAATTATATGTTAGGTATATAAATAAAGTACCCTGGGAAAGTTTGCTACAAGGTAAGAATCACTTCCATTATCATAGATCAAATTATATCCATCTTCATGTGCTTTCATATTCAAATTTTTTAGTTTAAAGGACAAATGATAGAATGAGAAAAATTGCCACAAAAAAAGGTGGATTGATGGTTAATATAATTAATGTACTTAGAGTTACTATAACTAACATATGTAGGGTTCTTAAAAACCAATAAGAAACACCAAGCCAATATAAAAATTCTTTAATTATAATGAAAAAAAAATCTTAAGAAAACAATAAATACAAAAAAATGCTCATCCTCACCATTGCTTGGGGAAATGCAAATAAAACCAACAATGGTATATCATCATTTATCTATCATATTACCAAAAGTTAAAAAGATGTTACTATCCAGTGCTATCATGAATGTGAAGAATGGAAACTCTCATACATTTTTGGTTGGAATGTTAATCAGTTTTCTTTCTTACATATTCATATGCTACAATTACTTGAAAATTTAAGAAAATAAACATTTGACCTAGCATGTTTTCACATGAGTATTAATTCCACAGAAATAAAAGGCATCCAAAAGTTGTGATCAACTTGATAGTCCATCAAGAAGGGAATGTTACATAGATTGTGATATGTAGACTAGTATGTACTGGCTAAAAACTGTTAAATCCATACTATGGGCATGAAGGGATGTATATTATATGTTTTAGGGGAAAGAAAATTTGCATAGATGAATATAACATAGCCTCAATTTTGTAAAAACAAAAAGAGAAACTCTATTAGTCTCCCTTGTGGCTGCACATATGTGTAAGTATATGTGTTTGTTTCTATTAGTGGGTGTGAGTATGGAAAACAATATATAAATATGGTAATAACAGATTGTCCATGAAATAAGATGAGTGATTTCTTGTGGAAATTTTTGTTATTCTTAAAGATTATCTTTTATTATGATTAAAAGTACTTCAAAGGGTACTTTTAATATTCATATTTTACTAGAAATGATTTGATGAATCCTTGATGGGAAAACCTTTTGTAATGACTTCTAAACATTTCAAGCATAATCAGAGAGAGTTTTTTTGGGGGGTGGGCTAAAAAAGATAAGTTACCAAAAGTAAATTTAAAATTTTGCAATTTTTCTTAAGGACCACCAAAGATACAGAGTCCAGCACAATAGCCTGTACATAAAGCCTTTTATTTGGAAAAATCCTCTACCAGTGTCCCACTAATCCCTGAGCCTGTCAGAAGTTGACAAAACAGTTCTTAGTTGGTAAATAATACTTTTGTGAACCAGAGAAAGTTAGTTTTAAATTATGTAGGAAGAGTTTTACATTAACAGGTGATAAATAAGGAAACCCAGATAAAATGCAGTTGCCATATTGTCATTGGTAACCTTCTGGAAAAACAAATGTATTAACATAATTTATTCACATGACATTTCTTTTATATTTAAAAATTTTTTTTTTAAGATTTATTTTTATTTATTAACCCCCCCCCCTTTGTTTTGCACTCGCTGTCTGCTCTCTATGTGTTCTTCTGTGTTTGCTTGTCTTCTCTTTAGACATCACCGGGAACCGATCCTGGGACCTTCCAGAGTAAAGACAGGAGCTCAATCTCTAGTGCCACCTCAGCTCCCTGGTCTACTGTTTCTCTTATTGTCTCTCTTCTGTGTCTCTTTTTGTTGTGTCATCTTGCTGATCCAGCTCTTCTGCATGGGCCAGCACTCCTGCATGGGCTAGCACTTCTGCATGGACCAGCACTTCATAGGGGCCAGCACTCTGTGTGGGCCAACTCTCTGCTCAGGCCAGCTCGCTGCATGGGCCAGATTTCCTTTCACCAGGAGACCTTGGGAAACAAAACCTGGACCTCCTATATAGTAGATGGGAGCCCAATTACTTGTGCCACATCTGGTTCCTGACAAGACATTTCATTTCATAAGCCACATGTTACTCTAAAAGGTCAGATCTACATGGGCACACTTTATTGCGATAATATAGATTCTTGGGGAAAAGCATATATTTTTATTAAAATAATTTGTTCAGCATAAAAAATAGGTGAATTTTTCAAATCTCTTAATGCTGTGTATTCTTGCTACAGATCACCCAGCAAATGTGGGAAAGCTATGTATTCTGAATTTTTATTTAGTTTAGGGACAAAATTTTGATGTAACTGTTCTAAGTAAAACTAGCAGTGAGTTTATACTAAAATGAAAAGACTGGGCTGCAGTGAAACAACGAAGTGTTGTAGGTGACCCTGGGGTTCCTGAGAAATTAAGACAGAAAATGCTCACTTCAAGGAGTTATTCCTCCAGCAGATTTCATCTATTCTTTGCTTAAAATTTTGACAAATGAAAGCATATGGGGTTATTCATATGGAGAATTAATTTTAAATAAGAATAAATTTATAAATATTAATCACTACGTTAAGCACTGGCTTTCAAAAATGATAAGGAAGACCCCTTAGTCTCAAGAGCCTATAGACAAGTAGGTGAGATAAAGCTAGAAAAAGATACAATTCAACACCATGAAAGAAAAGCAAATACATTGTGAGACTATAGAAGAGTTAAGCATTCATAATGTATAGATGTGAAACAGGAAATGTCAGGAATTGAGGCTGAGGAGTTAGACACATTAAAGGTCATGGAAACTATGTTTGTTATCGATGGTATTCGGAGGTAAGTCCTAGAGAATTTGTATGCAGATGTGATTATAAATATCAGAAGCTCAGGAAAATATGTTGGGCCAGAAGATACATATTTATGAGTCTGTGGGTAAGCACAATAGATGTATTTTGAGAGTGGATGGACAGGCAAGAATAGATAAAGGCAAAGTGGGAAGAATGTGAGCAAAGAGGAAGACTTGAAAAACACCTTTGATGAAAAGGCAGAAGAACAAGAAACCTTCAGGAGATAATGTAGATAAGGAAAAACAGGAGATGCCAAGGGTCCTGCTAGGGTTCTTGTTTATTCTGTATAACAGAACCCTATTAGAAAGCACAATGAGAAGAAAGTTTTTTACAAAAACTATTTATGCAAAATACCTCATGAATAAATCATGCATTGTATTTTTAAAATCTATTTGCACATAGATTTCCAAATAAAAAATTAATATAATAGGGTAGTCGATATTTACTATTATAGTAGTTACTATAGTAATTACTCTAACTCATATAAATCAGTAATAGCAATAGTGTCTTTAATCAAGACTGGGAATTTTCTTTTGTAGTTTAAGGAGAAGAAAAAGGTGTGTTTAAAGGCTTTATTTTGTTGAAAGTTTATCGTTAGAGCTGCTGTTCAATGCAACATCATTTATAAGAAGTCCCATGTCTCCTCAATGTGTACACTTTTTATAACTTCTTGTGGTCTATCATATTTGTATCTTGGTTCATTTTAAATTTCTCTTACTTACTCTTCCAGTTTAAGCTATTGTCAAAGTAAGATAGCTCATGTCCTATTGCCAACTGGCAGAGTGGTTCCATGTATGTCGTTAGCACACATAATTTCAGAGTTACATATGTAGAGAGCTACAGTGTCTTCCCAGCCCTTTTTGGAACACTCTACATGAATTCACCCTTCCTTTGTTTTAATTACAAAATAATACATTTGAGCACATTCTGATTTGTATAATAAGTAATTGAGTGATTCTAGTATCTGGGAGAAAAAATTGTCTATATGAATATAATAACACTTTCCCAAGGAAACTCATCAGGTTTGTATTTTTGCTTTTCTCTAAATTGTAACACTTGAAATCAGGACAGTGAATTCATTCCTTTGTTATGGTCCTTCTTACCTCTGAGTCAAATCACTTGGTCTAACAAACAAAAATAAAAACAAAAACAAGGAAATTGTCCCAAGTATAGAGATTCTGGGTCCTTCGTGAGCAAAATAGAAAGCTGCAGAAAAAAATGATACATCTGGAGAATATATAGCTTTCCACTTGGGCAAGG
The DNA here is from genome assembly GCA_029593785.1 of Cabassous unicinctus. Taxonomy (NCBI): domain Eukaryota; kingdom Metazoa; phylum Chordata; class Mammalia; order Cingulata; family Chlamyphoridae; genus Cabassous; species Cabassous unicinctus. The sequence goes on along the minus strand of JAQZBX010003511.1, from coordinate 30,086 downwards.
ACATGTGAGTGCTTCACTGCAGAATGCCCCACATTATACCCCCACATCATACCCTGAGACGTTCATGTGTGAGAATGGTGATAACACAGCTCTGCTTGGATTCCTTAGGTTTCCAATGAGCCACATAGGCTTAGATTGGTCTACACTCATGAGCTAGTCTGTGCTTGCTATAATCAGCTTTCTCCATTTCTCCCAAATATATTTTACAAATAAAAAGCCTTTATTTATTTACATTGACTAGGAAAACAGAGGGAGCAATACTTATCACCCCTCTACCAGTCCCACTGATGGTCTCAACCAGTATTCAGGCACCAGTTTTTGTTACAGAGAGAACACCCATGGGATTCCAAGAAGGCAGTTGAAGCCCACAAGCTACTGGCAAGAAGCAGTGCTGTGGGCCCTAATGGGCCATGGAGGGCCTGCTGAGGGCTGTAATTATGTCTTTGTAGCTAGTCCTGGAGTGGCTGTTCGGTGGTCTGACAGTCATGCCTCAATTCTGGAAATAGGGCCTGGATCTGTTTGACTTTCTCTTGGAAATTTTAGTATGTGCTGCTTTGGTTGTTATCATAGTACCAAAGGCCAGAGATGTAATTTGAGGGAGAATGAGCTAGCCAAGCACATTTCTGCTCAATGTAAAGAATATCTTAAAGTCAGTGAGAAGATTGAACAGATAAGTAATTTGTGTAAAAAGCTCAGGGCACCTGCTGTGAAGACCAGTCCTCCAATGTTACAAACTTTGTGTTTGGCAGCACTAAATAAGAATGCAAATGTGTTTTTCTTTTCACTGGGAGGTGTAGAAGACATTCTGGATAAAGAACAGACAAGTGAACTCACTAAATTTTCATTCTACAGAGTGATGATACCTCATCTACAAGAACAGACACAGTCTCTCAATGAGGCATCCAAATCCCTCCACTCTGACCTGCCTGGGTCAAAAAACATCTTAAGGGTATCTCAGGAGAATGGAGAACAATGCCAGGAAGAAACGTTTAATGGTTTGAGTGAAAATGCTCAGCTTCAGGAAACCCTAAAGCTGGTAGCCTTGGAAGATGTCATATGGAATGAAAGAGAGCAGGAACTAAAGGAACTAGAAAAAAAGCTTGAAAATACCTGAATGCAGAGGGACCACGTTGTCAATGATAAAGGGAACCAGTTAAAACCTCTGACTGAAACTCTTCTGAAGATAATTAATATGACTGCTATCTTTGGGAAATATTGCAGGCATGCTCTCAACTTGGAATTAGAAGAAAGTAGTGAATCTGAAATGGAGAATGCCTTATCAGATAGATGTGAATGTACCAAATTTCATCTATGTTATGATCTCAGGTATTTCTTTAAACAGACTTGAAAGGGAAAAGCAAGTGACATAAAAATTTTGTAAGGAAAATCAAATCAACAAAGCACTTAACTTGTCAAAACAAACATCTGGAAACTGAGCAAGCATCTCTTCAGCATGAAACTGAACACTTAGAATAGGAGATTCAAAAACTTCATGGGAAACTTCCTGAAGAAATCAATGACAGCTCATGCAACTTCTCCATAAATCTCTCTATCAGGGATTTGACCAATTGGAAATTGAGGGAAAAAAATTAGTAAAAGTGAGTTAAAACATCGCTTTTACACAACACAAATTGACAATTACAGAAACATAGTAGAAAACCTGCAAAATAAATTGGAGAGTACTCATTCTTACTATCAAAGGTAGAATAGGTACTCTGGGAGAAAAATTCATGAAAATTGCCTGGCAGATGTGGCTACCAATAGGAGATCATTGGGCCTAGACCTGAATATGAACACAAAAGGCAAAAAGTGTCAGAAAGTGATGGTAAAATCCAGCTTTTCCCAAGTGGTTGCTTTGCCCCCACTATTCCACATGCATCCCAGGACAGAGGCTGGGGAGTTTCAGGGCAACCCCTGCATCTTCAGGTCTCCTGGGGGGAGGGGAGTGGAAAGCAGTGAGGGCTCAGGGATCCAGGGTGTTACTCATGTTTGACTCCCCTCTCTATCAGCCAGTCCCTGAGGATTCACAGCATAGAAGGAATTACAAACTTTTGCTCTCTCAAAAGTGATTGGGTCAATGTTGATTTAGTTTATGTCTGTTATCAAATTAAGTCTGCAATTATTGAAGCTTTATACAATTATACTCCTAAGAAAGTTTTACAAAAAAAACACAATTGTAATATTCTTCATAAGAGTACACTGTTTACATTTTATTGAACCCCATAGAATTAGATGATAAGTATTGTTTTTTAAATGAATAAAGTGTTCCACCATTACTTTCAAAAGAATGTAATTGTGACATGTCCAGGTAGAAATATTTGTAACATTTGAGTCCATTTCTATATATATGTGATAATTTTAAGTAGAAGTAACAATATTTACAGCAGTAAAGTTTAATCAATTTTTAAAATAACAGACAAATAAACAACAAAACAAGAACTACACTTATTATTTTGTGTCATCCTAAATTCAGTAACTCATTTTTGTGAGCTGTCATTTTGCAATTTTCTTTCTCATTTGGTTATTTCTTTTTAAACTTATTATATTGTTCACAATATTTTTTGAAGTTCAAACATTTCTTAAATTTATTCAGCAAGATAAATCTTTTCCTGCATATACTGCATTTTGGTATAATTTTGAATAAATTTTCTGAATCTATGAATTTTTTCACTTTGTATTATCTTTATAGTTTCTTTTTTTTTCCTCTTAAAGTTTGATTACCCTCCTTATTTTGAATAAGAAATTAGTTAGAAATCCAGCATAATTTCCTTTTACCAAAAGATTAACTGTGTTTATTTTAACCAGTTGTTTGATATGTTTTATTGATAACCCCAATTTTTGGTATTCAGGCTCATTTCCAATGTGTTTTGAAATGGTCAATGTTTCACTAAATATTTTCAAACTTGTATGGATATTCTTTCGCCATTCTCCTTATGGATTCTCCTCATGTTTAGATATGATTTCTTTTGAGAATATGTCCAATGTCAATTGCTTTAGTTTTCCCCAAAATTCCAGAAAAATCTATTCATTGTTTTTATTGGTTAAGCAAATCATTTCTAGATAAGGTTAGGGGAGTTTTCTTCCATTTAATATTATCCATTTAACAAAAATGCATATGTGCATATTTTCAAAATGACTTCTTTATATTGTCATTAGAATTTACTTAGTCCACACTGAATATTTATTTTAGAGTTCTCGTTATGAAAATCAACTTGTAAATAAATATGATTCTCTACTAAATTGAGATGTTAATTTTTATTTCTGTCATTTTCTCCTTTCTGTTTTCTTATTTAATTATGTTCCATGTATAATGCCTGAGAAAAAGTCTATATAGAGAGTGAAAAAAATTTTTTGCCTTATATCTTTGACTTTTATTTCAAAAACCTTAAATCCTGAGGAGAAATTGAGTATTTGGAGAGTGACTAAATATCTTTGAGGAAGGATGAGGAGCCTGGTGTGTTCCCTCCTCCTGTCACCCACACAAATGCAAAGCTACATGAATACACACATCCAAACCCCTCTAGAATAGGGGAATGAAAAGAGTGAGCTCAGTCAGAGTGTTGTAGTTAACATCGCAAGAGAAAGGATGACAGTAGAATAAGTATAGGCAGAAATCACAAGATAATCCTTTAAGAATGTTGTTGGGAGCCCTTACAAAGTAGGGCCCCTGGAATTGTTAACAACAGTCCACAAGGTCACAGATCAGCAAGTGAGTTGGCATAGCTGCTAAAAAGTATTAAACTAGGAAAGGCCAGAAAATTCTCAGAATTCCATATAGGTTAGAAATTCTGCAAAAGTCTTTGTACTCCCCTGTCTAATATCTAATGGGCTCAAGGGCCTGAACTGTGCTCATGCAGGAAATTCCTTTATAAAACTGCTGAACCATTATCTGTATCATGCATATGAAAATAAAGCTGAATTCTGTCTAGGTGCCTGAGGTTGCAACATGCTCCCCATGGTCCACCTGACTCCCGCTATTCCTGTATCTTTGTCTCTTTGGTTCCTTTAACTTTCTTTTAGCCTCATGTCCCCCTTACTTTATGTCCTGTTCAGCTGAGCTGGCCTCGGCAGAAAGTCTCCCAAACCCGACACATAGCTGTGGATCAGCAAGCTGAGTCCCAGGGATCTGGATACTCCAGCAATGTTTGTTGCAGAGTATAAGCAGAAGAGCAGAGCTTCATACCCTGAGAAAGCCTTAACAGTATGGATCCCCGATGCCAGTAGCTTGACACCTTGCAGTAAAGAACCTACAATGAAACTAGTACTCTCCTGTATTTAAAAAACAAAACAACCAAAACAAAACAGAATGGAAAAAAATGAAAAAATTTTCTCGGCAACATAGAGACACACACACAATAGTCTTTCTCATATTTTCTTGGCCTGTTTCCTCATTTAGCTTCTTCTGTCTATCATGTTCTAGTCTTTTCAGAATGAAGACATTGTATCACAGCCTTCACATTGCCATTTCAAGTGAGACATAAAAAGTTGACACTTGAGTTGCTGCTCTCGATTTTCACTGAATTCTGGGGCTGCTCAAAATGTACAAATATGCATTTTCTTAGGATTTTCTTTTTTTTATCCATGTGTCACTAAATTTGGGATGTGCTTTTCAAAGTTTGAGAGTTAGGAATGAGGTTATATGTGCATTAGTTTTTACTTTTTGAATTTTCAACTTCTTAGTGTCAAATAAAACACATAAAAGTAAAGAAATTAATGCTTACGATGAATTTGTAAGTATAAAGTGGTCTCCCTATTTAAGCACGCTGGTCAAGAATAAGAATGTTAGCAGCAATCCAACTTGCCATCCCTTCACATGTTGCAGTGCTGGAAAGCTTAACCACAAAGGAGATTTTGGCTAATGGGTTTAAATCATTAGTGGCTGCTGCATTACTCTTTTTATCTTTTGCCTTTTAAAATAAAAATTTCCATAAACCAAATTCAAGGAACAGTCCTGGGAGTTTTGACTACTGTCTGTAATATGAACTGACCACTACAAGCAAGATGTGGAACAAAGTTCTCATCAGAAAAGTACCTCCTTGATTCTTTGAAGTAAAAAAATCTCTGTTCTAGCATTGAACAACTACTCATCTGTTCTCTGTCTGGATAGTGTTGGCATTGCAGAAATGCTGTGTGAATAGAATCAAATAATATGTAGTTATTTGAGTCTGTCTACTTCATTAGCATAATGCAATTCAAACTAACTCTTATAAAAATGCCATATTTACATTAGCTCTGCTGCTGCCTCTTCAGCAAAGTTTTTTCCAAACACAGCATTACAGTGTCACTTACTTGTTTTTATAGATGCTGGAGAAAGATATATAATAAGTTTATTAAAAGACAGCTTGACAACTACTATACAAGTGGAAATGAAGATGTATGGGAGCAAAAATGAGAGGAACAAAGAAATAATGACTATCATCTTCTCCTTGTTAGTTGTCCTGGATGGGTCCAATGAACTGGAGCATAGGTGTTGCAACTCTACTGAGATTCAGGTCACAACCAGCACATGACAGGGCAAATATTTTAGTCTCTGAGACATATATTTGCAAGTATAGTGCAAATTATGGTTCAAATAAAAGGAGCAGAGTTAAATGAGTCTAACTCTGTTACAGTGAGAAGCATAAATTCCTAAGTAAGGCCATTGACAGGGTGCCAAATTTCTGAGCTGCTCTGCTCTGCTTATAATGTCTAGATGTCTCTAGAGCTCTCAGGAGCCCTATTGTTTGAGGCACTGTTTACTGTGACAATCAATGATTTCCTGGTGAAAGGTGCATAAGCATAACTTTGGAAATAACCTCCTGACTCACTTTGAAATCTCTTAGGCATACAAACTCATTTGTATTTAATATTTCTCTCTTTTGGTCAAGGTCTTTTTCCAGGTGCATTGCTGCTTGGGATTTTGAAATAATCCTTTGGTGCCAGGGAAGCTCATCCTTGGGAGTCATGTCCCAGGTTGGAAGGAAGGTAATATGTTTATATGCTAAGTTTAGATTAGAAAGAATTTTAAAATGGCTTGTATATGAGTAAAAAGAAGACGTTCATGGGGTAACTCTTAGGCGATATCTAATACTAAGCTAAGTTTCAGATTCACAAGGAAAAATTTTAAGTACAATCATCAATATTAAGGGTCTGGCATAATGATCTGCCTTCCTTCAGTAGGCACTGCCCAGGTACTCAGGGAGATTTCTTGGTGTTGTATGAAAGACTGTAGCAAGACTCCCTACAAAGGGATTTCAGTATTCTTTCAGTTATTGGTGGGTTTCCACCCACTGTGAAAACACCCCATGAACACTTGGATATATTCATGTGGCTTAGAAGCATACCCCAGATACACAATTTCCCACACATCCCCCATCACCACAGCTGGCACCAGTGATTCTCCCCTGCCATAGTTTTGGCCCATCTGTGATCCAAAACCTCTCCAAAAATGAAGCTAAAAAAACAACCAAATAGAATTAAAAATAAATTAAAATAATAATAATTTAAAAAATAACAAATAAAGTAAAAAAATGAAAAATATAAAATAAAATTAAAAATGAAATGAAATAAACATTTTTATAAATAGTGTCTTTCATCACTGTAAAATCTGTTATCTTGTATGTATAGTGAAAAATTTCTTCTGTGTATCCCCTGACTGTTTTATTTTATTTCATTTTATCTTCAAAGAAGGTTTAGGTTACAGAAAAGTCAAGCAGAATATAGGGGATTCCCATATACCCCAAGCCCTCCCCCTTTTTCCATTCTCTCCATTAATAGCATTTTACATGTGGATGGAACATTTGTTACACTTGATGTGCAAATATTGAAGCATTGCTGCTAACCATGGTCAATGGTTTACATTATGTTTTATATTTTCCACTGTACACTTTTATAGGTTTTGATGAATTTTAAAATGGCCTGCACCTGTTATTGCAAGATCATGCATAACATTCTAATGCCCTAAACTTGTGTTTCATCTATTCTATTCCTCCCTTCCCCGCCCCTCAGAACCTATGATAACCATTAATTTTCAATTTTTGAAGAATAAGCTTCTTGAAATAATATTCAGGGCTTGACACATTGTCTGTTCTCTATTGTTAGGGACTTCCTAAGTTCTTGAGAGATTCTTATCCTTCTAATTGAAAACTTAGCAGGACTCCCCAGGATTGGAACTAGATATTTTCTTGTTTATTGTGTGGATCTCCAAAAACAACTGTGCCAAGGAACAGAGAGTGACTGCAACTGCAAGTAAGATAGTTCCATCCATCTGCCCCATGGGATCTAACCCCCTTTCAAATAGAAACAGAATGGACATCGACATCCATAAATCCTCAGGATTGGGGAATGAACAATGGACAAAAGTAGACTCATTATAAACTTATTTTTATTCTAGCAATGGAAGAACTTTTATTGACATAAAGGCAGTGTCAACCAGAGGTTCTGTGGGGAGGGAGAAAGAAGAATAAGTGTAACATGGGGACATTCTCAGGACTTCCGAATTGTCCTGCATGACATTACAATGATGGATACAGGACATTTTGTCATAAACTATAAAATTGTGCAAAATAAAGTGTAAACTGCAATGTAAACTAAAGTCCATGGTTAGAAGCAGTGCTTTAATATGTATACATCAATTGTAACAGATGTATCACAATAATGAAAGATGCTGCTGAGGTGGGAAAGTGTGGGAGGAGTAGGGGGTGGAGCATATGCTAATCCCCTATATTTTTTATGTAACATTTAACTAATCTAAAGCTTCTTTATGAATAAAAATTTTTAAAAAATTTTAAAAAAGAAACAATGACTGTTACACTGTGGAGATGACACATCTCAATCATGAAAAGGATCTAGTAAGCAAAGAATGGTAAAATGGCAGCTCAGTTAGAGGAAATAGCAAGAGCAAGGTATGTCACTATGAAAATTATTGATGCATTTTGAAGTGATAGAGCCATACAGTGTAGGTACAGGAAAAAGGGTGTGCATGTGCCTCAATTTCTTAATCTATCAAATGAGAGGGTTGAGCTGTGTGATCTCTAAGACACTTCTATAATCTGATATTTTGTAGCCTAGATATACTATATTTAAATTCTGCTATGCTGAGATTCTCTATTCTGGAAGAGATTATGCTGTGACATGAAAAAATATATAAATTTAGACTTCTGATAAGATGGCATTGGAGTAGATAGACAGGACTCAACTCTCTTAAAAAAGCAATGAAGGAAGAGCAAAAAGCTGTCCAAGGGAGCTACTTAGGGCATCTGCAAACCAGGAGTTTGCCACACTTTGTCCAGGCAGGTGAGAGAGAAACAAAGAAGCCAAAACAAAGACCATGAGTTACTAGTCTCCATGGCTGGGAACAGCAACCAACCCCACCCTCAAAGTGAATAGCTTGAATAAAACCCATGAGTCTCTACAGCCAACTGAGAGGGGAACAGATATCTTCATCCTAGGGAAGAGGGAAGGTATGGTAGAGGTTGGAGAGTGGTTTCTCTCCAGTTAGTTTGGCCAGCAAAGCCCACTTTGAATCTCAGCTCTGGGCAGACTGAATCACAGGCAAGTGGAGGTTGAAAGAGACACCACCATGGAAAGATTCACCAACATATGTAGGCTGGGAAAATGCAGGAAGCAAAAATGCTTGTTGGCGTCTAGCATGTCCTAATCTCCTTGGATCTAAACGGTGCCCCCATTAGTGGGTCCATGGCCCTATTTTGATAACATAAGCTCGGCAATTTTAAAGGCTCAGAATAAGATGAACCAAAAATCAAAGAAGAGCCATGAAAGAAAACCCTTAATCAAGAGAGAGAAATTGACTGTCAGAGTAAATTGACCAACATAATCAGAGACTTGAAATCAGCAAAAAATTACTGGCCATGATAGGAAACAGGAACAGATGGTCCAGCCAAAGGAACAAACCAAAAATCCTGTCAAGGCACAGGATTGAATACAGTTAATCAATGATAATCATACATATCTCCTAAATCAATTCAATCACTTGAATGAAAATATGGCTAAATAGAAAAAGGATATTAAGAAGACACGGGGTGAGCACAAAAATAATTTAAATGCCTGCAAAGAAAAGCAACAGAGCTTCTGGGAATGAAAGACCCAATGGACGACTTTAAAAATATATCAGAGCTATAGAACAGCATATTTGAAATGGCAGAAGAAAAATAAGTGAAATCAGGGCCAGAACATTTGAACTTGAAAAGACAGGAAAAAAGACAGAGAAAAAGATTGGATAAAAAAAGAATATGTTCTCAGGAAATTCAATGACAAAATGAAACACATAAATATATGCATTACAAGTGTAACAGAACTGGAAGAGCATGGAAAAGGGGCAAAATATATTTGAGAAAATAATGACCAAAATTTTACCAACACTTATGAGAGACATAAATATCAATATCCAAGAAGGACAATGCACCCCAAACAGAATAAATCCAAATAAACCTACTTTGAGACATCTACTATTCAGAATGACAAATAACAGAGTTAAATAGAGAATTCTGCAAACAGCAAGTGAAAATTAATGCATCAAATACAAGGGAAACTGAAAAACTAAGTTCTAATTTCCCTTCAGAAACAATGGAGACAAGAAGGCAGCAGTATGATGTATTTAAGGAACTAAAGATGAAAACTGCCAACCAAGAAATCCTTATCTGACAAAACCATCCTTCAAAAATGAGGATGACTTTAAAGTCATCACAGACAAACAAAAACTGAGAGATTATGTTTCTGAAACACTGGATTTACAAGATATACAAAAGAGAGTGGTACAGCCTGAGAGGAAAAGACAAGGGCAAGTGACTTGAAGAAGAGTGTAAAAAGTAAGATTATTAGTAAGGGTAACTTAAAGGGTAAAAGGACAAACAATACTATATATGACAATGGAAAGCCAAAGGATAAAATAGACAAAGTAAGTAATGCTGTTACAGTAATAACATTGATTGCACTACTCAATCAAAAAATATAGATTAACAGAATGGATGAAAGTCTATAACACATGAATATACTGTCTTCAAGACACTCACCTTAGACAAAAGGAAACAATCAGGTTGATAGGGAAAGGGTGGAAAAAGATATTCCAAAAAGATCTGGAGTAGTGATACTAATATTGCAGAGAAGAGATTTTAAATGCAAAACTCTTATGAGACATGAAGTTCATTATATATTAATAAAAGGAGCAGTTCATCAAGAAGGAATAACTACAATCAATATTTATGCACATAACCTGGGTGTCCCAAGATACATGAGACAAACATGGGCAAGATTGAAGGGACAAATAGATATCTCTGCAATAATAGTTGGGGATTTTAATGCACAACTCTCAGCATTGGATAAAACACTGGACAGAGAATAAACAATGAAACAGAAAGCTTGAATAATGTGATAAATGGGCTAGAATTAGGAGGAATTTATAGAGCCTTACACCACAAAATGGCAGGATATATATTCTTCTGAAGTGCTCATGGAACCTTTTTCAGAATAGACAATATGTTGGGTCAAAACACAGGTCTCAATAAATTTAAAATGACTGAATTACACGAAGAACTTTTTAAGTTCTTAATGGAATAAAGCTGGAAATCAATATTGGACAGAAAATGGAAAATTCAGAAATATATGGAGATAAAATCATACACTCTTAGATAATCAGTGGGTCAAAGATGAAATTGCAGGAGTAATCAGTAACTATTCTGAGATAAATGAAAATGATAGCACAACATATCAAAACTTGTAAGATACAGCAGAAGCAGAGCTGATAGAGAAAGTTATAGCTTTCAATGCTTACATAAAAATGAAGAAAGAGCTAAAATTGAATGCCTTACTGTACACCCTGGGGTAATTAAAAAAGAACAGCTAATTAATCTCAAACCAAAATGAAGGAAATAAATAATAAAGGTCAGAGCAGAAATAATTGAAATTGAGAAAAAAAAAACAGAATCAACAAAACTAAAAGTTGGTTCTTTAAGAAGATCAACAAAATTGTTACTTAACTAGACTTTAAAAGACAAAAGGGAAAAGATACAAAAAAAAAATTCATAATTGAGAGAGAAAATCAACCCTGAACCTCAGAAATAGGAGATATCATAAGAGGATACTATAAACAATTTATGAACAACTGTAGGCCAAGAAATCTAGGCAATGTAGGCCAAATGGACAAATTCTTAGAAACACATGAAAAAAATACACTAACCATAGAAAAAATAGAAGACCTCAACAAACGAATCAAGAGTAACGAGATTGAAACAGTCATCAAAAACCTCCTAAAAATGAAAATCCAAGGAACAAATGGTTTCACAAGTGAATCCTACAAATCATTCAAGGATGATCTAGTACCAATTTTGCTCAAGCTCTTAAAAAAAAAATGGAACAGGAAGGAATCTACCAAAACTTATTTTATGAAGCCAACGTCACCTTAGTACCAAAACCAGGAAAGGATACTATAAAGAGAGAAAATTAAAGATGAATTTCTCTAATGAATGTAGGTGCAAAAATTCTCAGCAAAATACATGCAAACTGAATCCAAAAGCTCATTAAGAGAATTTTACACAATCAAGTGAGTTTTTATCCCAGGTATGCAAGGGTCGCTCAACAGAAGAAAATCAATTAGTGTAATAATTTGAAGTGTAATAAATTGAAGAAGAAAACTCATGTGATCATCTTGATTGATGAAGAAAATGCAACTGACAAAATATAGCAACCTTTCCTGAAAAAAAACACTCCAAGAGTGTTTCTTCAACATATTAAAGTGAAATCCTTTCCTGATTAAAACACTACAAAAGATAGGAATAGAAGGAAACTTTCTCATTATAGCATACTGCATATATGAAAAACCCACAGCTAACATTGCATTATGGTGAAAGAAGGAAATCTTTCCTGCTGACTTTGGGAACAAGACAAGGATGCTTGCTGTTACCACTGTTATTCAATATTTTACTAGAAATTCTAGCTACAGCAGTTAGGAAAGAAAAATAAATAAAAGGTACCCAAAAAGGAAAGGAAGAAGTAAAACTTTCACTATTCATTGATATGATTCTGCCTTTATATCAATGATACAAGTTCTTCCATTGTTAGAAGAATAATAAGTCTACTTTACTCTATAGTTGCATTTATTTTTAATGTTTGTTCATTCCTCAATCTTGAGGATTTTAGGCCAGTGATGCCCACTCTGTTTCTCTGTTTCTGATTATGAGGGGGTTTAAATTCCAGGGGCAGATGATTGGAAATGCTTGCCGTTGTAAATGTTGCTTTTTTGTGGGGGTTTTTGTTTTGTTTTGTTTTGCTTTGTTACAAATGGGCCTTGTCCGTTATCATCCTTTTGTTAGCTGTCCTGGGTGATATGATCCTATTCCTAGAAAATCCTGAAAAATGCACAGAAAGCTATTAGAACTAAGAGATGATTCAGCAAAGTGGCAGGATACAAGGCTAATAAGCAAAAATCAGCAGGACTTCTATACACTACAAATGAACAATCTGAAGAGGAAGTCAGAAAAGAAATTCTAATTTTAATATCAACTAAAAGAATCAACTAATTAAGAATAAACTTCACCAAAGACATTAAAGTCCCAAATTCAGAAAACTACAAAACAATGTTAAAAGAAACCAAAGAAGACCTAAATAAATGGAAGGACATTCCGTGTTCATTGATTAGAAGACTAAAACTCTTTAAGATATCAATTCTACCTAAACAGATTTACAGATTCAAAGCAATCCCAATATAAGTTCCAGTAGTCTTTTTTTCAGAAAACTTAAAACTAAATATCAAATTTATTTGGAAAGGTAAGGGGCCCCAAAGAGCCAAAAATGTCTTTTGAGAGAAGACTGAAGTTGGAGGACTCTCACTCCTTGACTTTAAAGCATATTACTGGAAGTTTTTTTCTTTTAGTACCTTAACTATGTCATACCACTGTCTTCTTGCCTCCATGGTTTCGGATGAGAATTCAGCACTTAATTTTATTGTGCTTTCCTTATATGTGATGGTTCTGTTTTCTCTTGCTTCCTTGAGTAGTTTCTCTTTGTCTTGAGCATTGGACATTTTGATAATTATATGTCTTGGAGTAGCCCTGTTGGGATTTATACTGTTTGGGGTATGCTGTGCATCCTAGACATGTACATCCATCTCCCTGAATAGGGTTGGGGAGTTTTCAGCCATTATTTCCTTAAACATTCCTTCTGTACTCTTTCCCTTCTCTTCTCCTTCTGAGATGCCTATAATGCGTATGTTTGTGTGTTTTGTGTTGTTGGTTAAATCCCTGACTTCCTGCAGGATTTTTTTTATCTTTTTATCTATCTGTTCTACTATCTGTTGATTTCAGATGTAGTGTCTTCCTCATCACTAATTCTTTCTTCTGCCTGTTCAAATCTGCTGTTATGTGAATCCAGCATCTTTTTGATTTCTTGGATTGTGCCATTGATCACAATCATATCCATTATCTTTTTATGTATGTTTACAATTTCTTCAATATGTTCTCCCAGTGTCTTCTTAATATCCTTAATCTCTTCATTCACTTCATTAAGTTGGTCCATGATATTTGTTTGGACAGCTTTGATTAGTTGTTTGGTGTTCTGCATCTCTTTCTTGTTTTTAGTTTGTTCATTGGAATGGTCCATGTCTTCCTGTTTCTCAGTATGGTTTGTAATTTTTTGTTGCTCTGTTGTCATCATTTTATCTTGATGGATTTGTTCAGTTGATTAGGTTCTCTCTCTGCTCTAGTTTTATTTAGCTGGTGGTTCTGTGTGTGTGTTAAATTTTCTCTTTGACACTTTGTTCTTCTTGTTCTATATCCTTGCTTTTTTGTATGTTCCCGTGTAGGAAAAAGATTAGGGCCAGATGAATCAAAAAAGGTAAGAAAGGAAAAATGATAATAGTGATATTGACAAAAGTTTTAAGAAGGATGGTATCAGACTTAGCAAAATGAATATGTAACTCATGTAAGCAGTGTAGAGTAATAGGGGGTGAAAAGTGGAGTGCCTACAATGGAATGGAAAACCAAGTAGAGAAAAATATATAAAATGATTTAAGGCCAGAATGATGAGATGAGAGAGAAAGAGTAAAGAAAGGGCTGAAAGCAAAAAGTTAACTAAAAAAAGAAAGAAAGAAAAGAAACAATAAGAGACAAGATAGAAATTGACACCAATGAGGGTGAGGACTAATGAAAAAAGGTGGCATGTAAGAACCACAACAGAAAGCAGAAGGTTGAAAGATGAAGGAAGGAAAAGAGATAGCATTGGTAGACAAAATCACTCTACACAGAGAATGGAAAATCAAGGAAGAAGAAGCACAACAAAGAAGAAACAAGCTAGCAGCACCTAATTTTTTAAAAAAAGGCGGGGAGAAGAAAAGGGAAAGAAAAGGAAGAAACAAACAAACAAAGAGAAACCAAACAAACCCACAAGCATGCAGTCAAACAAAGATAAGGAAAAACAGTATTCCTTCTTGGGTCCTTGTGGAGCCTCACAGCCTGCATTTATCAATTACCCAGCAGCTTTTTCTCTGCAGGATTTGAGGCAGGTTTTAGTGATTAAGCAAAGTTAAAAAAAATTTTTGAAGAAATAAGGGACCCAAAAGAAGGCCTCTTCTGGACCACCCCCTCCGCTGAAGGGACCCTAAATTGACTCATGGAAACTTATTAAACACTTCCCACTGCCTAACCCCCCAAGGAGAGCTGAGACTCTGATACTCAGTGTGGAACTATAAAATCGGCTGGCTCCACCCCCACCTGAGCCAAGTCGCTGTGTCCCAGGGCTGTTAGGTAAATCAAGCTTCCTCAGCTGTTTCACCTCTCCCATCAGCCCAGCACCACTTCTAACCAGCTGGTTTGCACCCAAAAATCTGCGAGGGGGTCCAGGAAGCCAAGCCCACAGAAAAAAAAACCCTCTCACACTTTGCTAGGAACCTCTCACTCTTGGAGCGTGCTCCCTCGCACCAGATTGGCATGAGGGTGGAGCTTAGCTGTCTGCATCCATGATTTCAGCTGGGGGAAAAATCTCATGATTTTATATTAAGCAGTCCACGTGGCTGTCCAGCTACCTCCAGAATGATGTCCCCAAGGTTCTCATTCCGCAGACTCCCCGAACAGACTGCCTGAGCAGGAATCTGTCCCAATCAGCTGTCCTGCACGAGAGAAATGGTAAGTGCCCACCTAAACTGACACCATCTTCCCCCAAAACCAGCCATGAAATCTCTATACAGCAAAGCTGGCATGCAAAAATGATGGAGAGTTCAAAATATTCACAGATAAACAGAAATTAATATGCCAATAATTAATATGCCAATAATATGCCAACAAGAAAACTACACTTCAAGAAATACTAAATGAGGTTCTACAGGTTGAAAGGAAAAAACAGGAGAGCAAGAGTTGGAGGAGAGTGTAAAAACAACTAAAAAGACAAAAAGAGAAATAAAAACAGCATATGATGTACATAAACCCAAAGAAAATATGGTTGATGTAAGAAATTCCTTGGGAGTAATAACACTGAATGTTAATGGATTAAACTCACCAATCAAGAGGCACAGATTGGCAGAATGGATAAGGAAATATGACTCATCTATATGTTGTCTACAAGAAACCCACCTTAGACCCAGGGATTCAAGAAGGCTGAAAGTAAATGTCTGGAAAACAATTTTACAGACAAACAATCAACAAAAAGGGCAGGAGTAGCTATTCTCATATCAGAAAAAAATAGACTTTAAATGCAAAACTATTGCAACAGACAAAGATGGACACTATATATTAGTAAAAGGCGAAGTCTTTCAAGAAGACAGAACAATCATAAACCTTTTTGCACCTAATCGGGGTGCCTCAAAATACATGAGGCAAACAGAGAAAGAACTAAGTGGAGAAATAAATGCCTCTACAATTATGGGGGGGGGGTTAATACACCATTATCACCATTAGACAGAACATCAAGACAAAGAATCAATAAAGAAACAAAGACTCTGAATAATACATTAGAGGACCTGGACCTAATAGACATATACAGAATGCTACATACAAATACAGTGGAATATACATTCTTCTCGATTGCACATGGACCATAATCCAAGATAGACCACATGGTAGGCCACAGAACAATTCTCAATGAATTCAGAAATATTGAGACTATACAAAGTTATTTCTTTGACCAAAATGGAATGAAATTGGAAATCACTAAGGAAGAGACCCAGATTAGGCAAAAAGATATGGAAGCTAAACAAAACACTCTTAGAAAACAGTGGGTCAAAAAGGAAATCTCAAAAGAAATCAGTAACTGCCTTGAATTGAATGAAAACAACAACACAACATATCAAAACCTATGGGATGCAGCCAAAGCTGTACTGAGAGGAAAATTCATAGCCATAAAGGCATATATTAAAAAAGTAGAAAGAGCTAAAATTGAAGACCTAACTGCACAACAGGAGGAACTGGAAAAACAACAACAAACCAACCTCAAAGGAAGTAGAAATAAAGAAATAACAAAGATAAGAGCAGAACTAAATGAAATAGAAAATAAGAAAGCACTAGAAAAAATAAACAAAACCAAAAGCTGGTTCTTCGAGAAGATCAATAAAATTGACAAACACTTAGCTAGACCTACAAAGAAAAAGAGAGAGCAGATGCAAATACACAAAATAAGGAATGAAGGGGATATCACTACTGACCCCACAGAAATAAAGAGTACATAAGATGATACTTTGAAAAATTATATGCCAACAAGAATGATAATTTAGAGGAAATGGACAAATTCCTAAAAACTCACAAGCAGCCTACATTGATGAAAGAGGAAATTGATGAACTCAACAGTCCAATTATAAGTAAAGAGATAGACTCAGTCATCAAAAACCTCCCAACTCAGAAGAGCCCAGGACCAGATGACTTCCCAGGTGAATTCTACCAAACATTCTGAAAACACCTGGCACCAATTATGCTTAAGCTCTTCCAAAAAATAGAAGTAGAACGAACATTGCCTAACTCATTATATGATGCCAACTTTACCCTAATACCAAAGCCAAACAAAAATACCACAAGAAAGGAAAATTACAGACCAATTTCTCTAATGAACCTAGATGATAAAATCCTCAAAAAAATACTTACTAATAGAATTCAAAACATATCAAAAGAATTATACCCCATGAGAAATCTACAACAAAGCTTCTAAATCTTATAAAGTAGTTCAGTAACATCGCAGGCTATAAGATCAATGCTCAAAAATCAGAAGCATTTCTGTATAACAATAACAAGCAATCTGAGGGGAAAATCAAGAAAAAAAAATACCATTTATAATAACTAAAGAATCAAATACCTAGGAATAAAATTAACTAAAGATGTAAAGGACTTATACACAGAAAACTACAAAACACTGTTAAAGGAAATCAAAGAAGACTTAAATAGAAGAATATTCCCTCTTCATGGATAGGAAGACTAAACATCATCAAGATTCCTATCCTGCCCAAAGTAATCTACAGATTTAATGCAATCCCAATAAAAATCAACACATCATTTTGTAATGAACTGGAAAAACTAACTACAAAATATATTTGGAAGGGTAAGAGGGCCCAAATTGCCAAAGAAATATTGAAAAAGAAAATTGAAGTTGGAGGTATGACACTACCTGACTTTAAAACATATAACGAAGCTACAATGTTCAAAACTTCATGGTATTGGCCCAAGGATAGACTTACTGACAGGAACTGAATTGATACTTCTGATATAAATCTTTGCATATACAGTCATCTGATATTTGACAAGGCCACCAAGCCCACTCAGTTGGGAGAGAATTGCCACTTCACAATTGGTGCTTGAGAAATTGGATATCCATATCCAAAAGAATGAGAGAGGAAAACCATCTCACACCTTATACAAAATTCAACTGAAGATGGATGAAAGATCTAAATATAAGAGCCAAGACCATGAAGACCTTGGAAGATAATGTAGGGAAGCATCTACAGAACCTTGGTATAGGAAATGGTTTCATGGGCTTCACACCCAAAGAATGAGCAGCAAAAAAAGAAAGAGATAAATGGGATCTCCTCAAAATTAAAAACTTTTGCATCTCAAAGGACATTATCAAGAAAATAAAAAGGCAGCCTACCCAATGGGAGAAAATATTTGGCAACCATATATCTGATAGGAGCCTAATATTCCGCTTATACAAAGAAATCCTACATCCCAAAAATAAAAAGCCAAACAACCCATTTAAAAAATGGGCAAGTGACCTGAAAAGACACTTCTCCAAGGAAGAAATACAAATGGCTAAAAAGCACATGAAAAAGTGTTCGGCATGGCTAACTATTAGGGAAATGCAAATCAAAACTACAATGAGATACCATCTTACACCCATTAGAATGGCAGCTATCTAAAAATCAGCAGACTATAAGTGTTGGAGAGGATGTGGAGGAATGGGAACCCTCATCCAGTGCTGGTGGGATTGTGGAATGATCCAGCCACTATGGAGGATAGTTTGGCGGTTCCTCAAAAACTAACTATAGATCTTCGGTATGATCAAGCGATTCCACTGCTGGGTATATACCCAGAAGAATTGAAAGCAAAGACACAAACAGGCATATGCACACCAATGTTCATAGCGGCATTGTTCACTACTGGCAAAAGTTGTAATCAACCCAGGTGTCCATCAACAGAAGAATGGATAAATAAAATGTGGTACATACATACAACGGAATATTACTCAGCTGTAAGAAGGAATAAAGTGCTAACATGTGGGATAACATGGATGAATCTTGAAGACCTTATGTTGAGTGAAGCAAGCCAGGCATTGAAGGATGAACAGTAGATGACTTCACTGATATGAATTACAGAAATTGAGCAGTTTCTGGGAACTATTGTCTGAAAGATAGGTGTACAAGAAAGAGAAGAGGACATTGTGAGCCATCACCCATATGGACATAATCTATGATAAAGTGATAGAGTGTAGTTGCACATTGAAGGGATAGGACAGGTGGGTAGTGATATTATTGGGTTGGGTGTTGCAGTGTTGACAAGTGGGTAGATTGGAAAGGGTTGGTTAGAATACCCAGGATACTGAGGGGAGAGATGGGAGAGGAACCAGGTGAACACTTGGGATTTGTGGGTATGAGGTTGAAAGTACAGAAGTGGGAATGTTCTTATGGCAATATGACAAGAAGTGTCACTGCTTTAGAGTGTTGGTTGGGGGTGCTTTCGGGACAGGGCATATCTGGAGCAGGCTTCCATGGAGTGTGTGAGTGTCCATCCTATCATAATGTTTTGTATCAGTGGGTGGAGACCCACACAATGAGAGGGAAGGAGATGGACTCCAATCTTTGGAAGGACTGATTCTCTCAGAAATAAACAGGTGGGCATCTCTTAAGAGCAAGGGCGCTTCCTAATAGTGGAAGACAAACCAGTCTGTCAAGACTTCTTGTTGCATGTAACTATGAATCTTGTCATCCAATGAGTCAAGCCAGGGGGTCATCATGGGTCCTGGGGGATGGGGAGGGAGGAACAGAATAGATCAAACAGGGGGTGGAAATGTTTTTCATTAACTTACATTGATGGACCCAGGACATGGTAAATATCATCAAAATTTATAAAAGTGTATGATCTAAAGTGTAAACTATACTGTAAACCATTGACAATGTTTAGCAGCTATTTTTCACTATCTGTATATCAGTTATAACAATGCTACCATTCACATACAAAAAGGTTTTAATATGGGTTTAGGAAAGGGGGAAGAGCTTGGGTATATGAGAGTGTCTTGTATTCTGTGTGTGACTTTGCTGTGACCTAAAATTTCTTTGAAAATTTAATGAAAAATATTGAGACACTGGGGAGTGAGAGGAGAAGGTGCCATGGTACAGACTGGACACCAGATTTTGCAGTGATAAAAGCAAAATGTCAAAAAACAATTTATTATTTTTTAAATTTTTTCTAATTTTTGAATAACCCAATCCTTTATTTTTAATTTATTTTTAGTTTTTTTTAAGTTTTCATGTATTTTTTTCTCTAACATTTAAACATCATTACTATTTCATTTTCCTATTCATTGTATTTGGCTATTGTATTGGCTTCATCTTTAAAGAAGCTTTGGCTCACAGAAGGGTTACAACTGGCGTGGGAGAGGATCGTTGTTGGGGGGTGTCCAAGATGGGGGTGCATGGGAGAAAGTTCACCTGAACATACATAAAAGGTATATATAAAATTGTTCACATGCTCATGGGACATGGTCACAGTGGGTGAAGAATCACTCAATAAATGAGAGAATACTGAATTCCCAGTATTCAGTGTTGGAAACAACCCAAGTGTCCATTAACCAATGAATGGATAAACAAAAAGTGGTATATACTTACAATGGAATACTATTTGGTGGTAAGAAGAAATGAAGGCATAAAGCATGTGACAACATGGATGAACCCTGAGGACAATATGTTGAATGAAGCAAACCAGACACAAAAGGATAAATACTGTATGGTTGTCCTATTATGAACTAAATAGATTGCATAATCTCATGAAGTTAATAACTTGAATATTGGTCACCAGAAAATCGAATGAGCTTAGAGAATGGAGAGCTGAGAGTTAACTTGTATAGAATTGGTAACAAAGATGTGTGTTAATTTTTGGAAATGAATAGAAAAGATGAAAGCCCAACATAATGTTTGTAATTAGCAGTACTATTATGTGGGTATGAAAGTGGTTTAAAGGGAAATCTAAGGTCATGCATATTACTAAAAGGAAAGCTAAAAAATGTAACCTGGAACAGTATAGCATAATAAAGCTGCCTGTGAAATATGAATATGGGTAAAATTGCATATATAAGACCATTTTTCTTTAAAGGTGAACAAATGTATGTTAATACTACAAAATATTAATATCAGAGAAAAATACATTTTACTAAATGAAAGTAACCAGACACACACAAAGCACTAAATATTGTATGACTACATTTATATAAAATGTAAATATAAATCAATTTATAAAATGAAATTAGATTAGTGGTTATGTAGGACTTGGGAAGGAATGCTAAGGGGTGTGGAGTTTTGTTTTTTTTTTGGAGTAATGAAATTGTTCTAAAGTTTTTTGTGATGATGAATGCACAACATTGTGATTATATTAAAAGCCATTGATTATACACTTTGTATAAATCATATGGTATGTGAGTATATCTCAATAAAACTACTTAATAAATAAATAATTATGCAAGAATAGCCAGAAATAGCAGCTATGTAGAGCAGGGGAAACAGAGATTGAGAGGTAGAGAATTTTCTTGTTTGCCTGTTGTTTTTTTTAAAATTATTGTTGAAATAATGAAAATTCTCTAATAATTATTGAAGTGATGAATGCACAACTATGTGATTATACCAAATACCATTGGTTGTATACTCTGGATTAAATGTATGCTTCATTAATATGTATCAATAAAATCAATTAAAAATAAAAATATTTAAAAAAGAAGAAATGAAGTCAGGATACATATGAAAACATGGATGAATCTTAAGGATATTATGTTGAGTGAACTAAGCCAGACATAAAAGCACAAATATTGCATAGTCTCACTAACATGAGTAAAAGCATGTATTTAAACTCTAGCATATAGGTTACTAGGAGATAGAATGTGGATTGAGAAGGGGGAGCTGATGCTGAATGTATGTAGAATGTTTAATAAGGTGAATTGTAAATGTGGGGAAATGGGTAGAGTTGTTGGTTAACACATTACAGTGAGTATAATGGGATAGTCTAGGGAGGTTATTATCAACTAAAGAAAGCAGATGATAATCTAAGGACTGTATAACTGTGATTTTGGTGGTGGATGATGATTGTTGTTACTAGTAGAAACAGAGGAATGTTCATCTATTACAAGTTGTTATGAATATGTAGATACATGGAAAAATATGATTAATGTAGTGTATAGACTACAGTTAACAGTGATAAAGAAAGAATTTAAAAATAAACATCTTTCCCAGTCTTTGCCAGTTGTGTGGGTGCTCTCCTTCAGAGCTTAGCCAGGTTTAAAGTGAGCTTAAGGAAGAGCCTGAGGGAAATTTCGGGTCCTCTACAGTCTTTTCCATATGCCCTTATTCTGGGCATGTACCTGTGGCCCTTTAAAGTCCCTTGTTTGCATGGATATTTCAATTGCCCATCTTGTCCAGGAAATCTGCATTCTTGATGCCGGGTCCCAGGCTCTATATTATATGTCTTAAAATCAGGAACCTTCACCCCAAACACCTGTGGTTTGTTTCCTTAGCGCATTTTAGCTGTCCTGTGAAATGCTGCCACATTCAAAGGAAGTTCTTGGATGAGTGAGACAGAGATGAGCTTCCTGCTTCAGCTGATCAGGCTGCCACCAGCCAGACTGGTCCTATAACCTGCTCCCTCCACAGGGCAAACCACTTCTGAAGACTGCCCTGTGGGCTGAGGTCCATTGCAATGGCCACTTTGGCAGCCATGCACCCCATGGGTAAAAAGGGCAGGTCCACATAACAGAAGGGCCCTGGTTCCCTGGGTCATAACTGGAGGAGAATCTCCACCATCAAGGAATGCTTGGATTGAAATGTGACACTGGTTTCATTGGAAACCCATGAGCTGTGATTACATTATTGGTTCTGATTGATTTCTCCCCAGTTCTTAAAATTGAACCCATGTCTGTGATGGAATACTACTGTTGCAGTTCTTCTTTGGGGCCTGCTCACCTATTCTGACAAAGAACAAATGAGAGGGATTGTCAAAAATTGACTTCGTTCACTAGCATAATGCAATTGAGATTAAATTTTATTTAAATGCTATATTTATTTTGTAGCCATAATGCTGTCCGTTCAGCAAAATTTCTTTACAAACACAGCTTAATAATGCCTTTTACTTCCCAGAAATAATCTTTTTCTCTTTTAAAAGAAGGGCACATAAAGCTAATGAAAATGCAACTTGACAATTACTATGCAAGTTCTACCCATCAAGATTCAGGGAGGAACAATGAGAGGAAGATAGAGAGCAATGACAGTGAGATGACATTGGTATAGAATATAACACTTTCACAACTGTATTTATTTCACCTGAATAATGAAGATGATCTTGCCAGTCAGAAATGAGTGGGGAGGACAGCTCAGGTGGCAGGAACAGCTAGAACAAGGGTATGGCAATTTAAAAACATGCAGTGCATTTGGAAATCTTGCAGCAATACAGTGTAATTACATAAAAAGGTGTGCAGGAGCTTTAGTTTCCTAATCTCTCAACTGGAAGATTGAGTCAATGTTTCCAAGGCCCTTCTTTGCTCTGATATGTGTAGCCTAGCTCAAAAGAAGGCTGCTGGACCTGTTGTCCTGGCTTTTTTTCCTGACTCCCTCATGAACCTGCTGAATAACTTTCTCCACTCGGGCACTTTACCTGTCACTGCACATCAGTAACATTCATAATTTTGTTATATTCAATTTAAGCAGGAATGTATATATTGTGTATCAATGATGTCTCTGGAATAGAGCCTTCCCTGGGGATTACATGTTGACTCAGACACAGACTTACCTTACGAGACCTCACCTTAGAGTTCAGTGAGTTAGAAGGCAGGGAAATGGGAAACTTTAATAAATGGAGAAAAGAGTCTATGTATAATTTAATCGTCTTCAGGCTGTAGTAAATTTATATGTTGAGTTACTGAGGTTGCATTGTTACACTGTCTTGGAAACAATATTAATACTAGCAAAAGCCTCAGTTATTTATGGTTTTCTACTTGCCATGCATTCTCAATCTTCACAAGCACTATTTTATTTTATCCACATAGGAACTTTATTAGGCAAATACTGTTACTAACATCATTTTACAAATGGAATAAAACTAAGACACAGAGAGCTCAAGTATCATGGCCAGAGTTAACTAGATGTGAAGTTGCAAAGCCAGTTTTCAAAACAAGGAGTGCTAATGCCACAAATCATATCCTTAACCACTGCACTGATCCCTCACATTGCTCACCTGCCTGAAGTACAATGTGGTAGCTCTCAGGGCAAAGGAGTCCTGGCAGCTGAAGAAGTCACAATCTTCAGAGGCAAGGACATGAAAGGTTGAGTTAATTAGCATCTGTCATGAAGACTTCTGTGGGTGGAATTGCTATGCTGGGACTCCTCCTGAAGGTCAGGCAGGGACCCCTGCTACAACTAGAATATGGAGGTTCAATATGTCAAGGAAATCACAAGGGTGAATGCTCCATCAATTAGAAATATTGGATGCCTCTCTAGTCATCTTTGGATTATGAGGTTCACTTAATATATCAAGAAATACTGTGTTTGAGCTGTTAAATAATCTGTCAAAGTCATTCTGCTTTTCAAGTATTAGGTCACAAACCTGAACAAAGTCAGTGTAACCCCCAGTTGTAAAATGTGGGCTATAGTTAGTAGTCATATTTTGATGATGTAATTTCATAGTTGTAAAAACTATGTTAGGTGAAATGAAAAGGTCTGACCATACCTTAAACCCAAAACTGGGAACAAGCAGTTCCAGCTGCTTATCAGGGTGGGAGTCTCAGTGGCAGGGGCCCCTGCCCCTAGGTCATAGAAATTCCCTGCCCTCAGGTGACACAGATTCACCTTTCTTCTCCCACACAAAGTGGGGCACAAGGAGCTGTCATCCACTAACCTTGACCCAAGCAGTTGGAATCCCAGGATTCCTGCCAGTATGGGATGTCTTCTCCTGCTCTTTTGGATCATTTTTGCTTTATAGGTAATAAATCAGTCATTTGCTGCAAGTTTCTGTTGTACCTGAGCCTGTTTTCCCATGGCCCACCATATAGCAACTTGCTCCACAAGTTTCTGAAAAATACAATTTATGTTTCTACTTATGGGCTAGCTGTAAACTGTCACATAATAGTGTCTGTAGTAGACAGAATAATGGTCCCCAAAATATGTCAATATCATACTCACTAGAACCTATAAATATGTACCCTTACAGGGCAAAAGGAGATTGCAGACATGACTGAGTACAGCTTCATGAGATGGGAGATTATCCTGGATTATCCAAGTAGTTCCAATGTAATCACAATGATTGCTCTAAGAGGGGACAGGAGAGCAGAATCAAAGTTAAAAGTAATAAGAATCAAAACAGAGGTCAGAGAGGAGAGAAGAGTCTATGTTGATGACTTTGAGATAAAGGAAGGGCTCACAAACCAAGGAATGCTAAGGCCACAAGTCAAGGCCTCTAAAAGCTGGAAAAGGCAGGGAAATAGGTTCTTACTCTAGAGCCTCCAGAAACAAGAGAAGTCTGCTGACATCTTGATTTTAGCACAAATAAACTGATCTTGAACTTCTGTACTCCAGAACAGTAAGATAATAAATTTATGCTATTTTAAGCCATTAAATCTATAGTCATTTGTTATAGCTGCAGTAGGAATCTAATAGAGTATTTGAAGAGACAACTGTCTAGCAGAATAAACACACTTTTTTTTTTAACGTATATCTATTGAGGTGTTTCTGGTTAATTGATCATTTGGCCTCAAGTATTTGGAAATTGGTTTCAGATCTCCACTCCTATTTCTAATGTTACTTTGTCCTAGTCCTGTTGTTTAAAAAATCCTAATTAAACTTGGATTTATTATTGCCAGGGATACAGAAGTGAACAAAAGGGTCATAAGACCTTTTACATTGAGCTTGCATTCTAGTTGAAAAGTAGAGATAATAAACAAGGTTACAGACAAATATTTAGTGTGTTTCTTGATATAAAAAGGAAATGAAAGGTGCAATGCTAGAAAACCACAGACAGAAAGGGCCATTTTAAACTGGGTGTCCCAAATTTGCCTCTCAGCAGGTGAAATTCAACTGAGGCATAGGATAACCAACCAATTGACCTAAGGGCAATGTTTACCTTCTTTTAGGAACTGTCAGAAGGTCAATGGGTTGAGGTACAGCACATGTAGAGGGCTTACGAGGAAGAGTGTGATGGGGAAGAAATAAATGCATTCGAATTTGAAGAGATAGGTAGGGGCAAGTTGCTATAGATAATTGTACTCTTTGAATTTTTACCTATTATCTACGTTAGATTGATGAATGACTTGTTTGCGTTTGCAAAGCTCATCCTGACTGTTGTATGACAGGGTGACAGATTGGATGTGGGCTGATGGAAACAAAGAGCCCCAGTGTGGTGTTTGTTGCAAAGAGCCCCAGTGTGGTGTTTGTTGCAGTAATCTAAGTGAACAACAGTGGTGGCTGAGACCAGAGGAGAGGCAGAGGTGATAAAGAGGAGAAATAGTTTTGAGGTCTACTCGGACATCTTGTTCATGAACTGATAGTAGGAAATGGAGGTGTAAATGACAGAAAGGGAGGAAGCCTCAAGTTTGCTTCCTAATTTGTGACCTGGGATAGTGGAGAGACCTGCCCTTTTTTAGAATGGGGGAGAAAAGTGAAGGATCCACATTTTGAGGGGTTTTCTAGGAACAACAAAGAATATGATTTGCTTCAGTTGCTATCCTTTTGTTCATTAGAAGGGTGTTCTAATCTATATGAGGTAGGTATATCATGGGTAAAACATTTTTATAAAGCTATCTCCAAGGCATCTGTTTCCAGCTATCAACTGATTTTCTTCATGAATACATTTTAATGAAAGAAGACTTGTTCACTCTTCCTTCTCATCTGGACTTTTCTCAGGCATAGGACATGATGTTTAAACAATATTTAAAAACAGTATTTTTTTTTTTCAAAAGGAGATGGAAAAGAAGGATTGAGTGAAATTCAGCTTATGAATGAGAATTAAAGATAAGGTTTACTTGGCAAATTTTATTTTTTGGGATTTGATACTAGTGACCCTTAGTTATGTCTTTCCTACAGCTGTTTTCAGGTAAAATCTCCATAAGTGAGTGCAATGAAATTATCGATCAATCATTTATAGGTGGTTATCAGACTACTTGGAAAGGAAAGCAGCCACAGTTTATTGGTCTTTCTGGCAATAAATTATTACCTTGGAAAAGATGTGAGGCTTATCTACTGATTTTTTTCACTTTAAAACTGAACACATAATATATTTCCCTGAAATTTTAAATTGAATATGTTCTGCTTGGCCAAAGAACAGTCTATTTCCCCCTAAGCAAACAAATGCCATATTTAGATATGAATTGTGATTGTATTTTTAATTTTTTTTCTCAAGCAAAATGCATAAGCACAACTAATTACTTAATATTTATGGCTTGTATTTTCAAAGTGTCTTAGACAATATTCTCTCAGTTGTAAGAAATGAAAAACAAATTCAAGTTCACTTAAACATAAGGGAATTTATAGGCAGTGCAATTGGTTTTTCATTGAACTCCAGGGCAAGAAGTAGAGGCAATCCTCACAGACTGCTGGAGACCAAGATTGAAAATCTCTCAGGAATGTGGAAATCTCTCTGTCTTTCTCTGTCTCTCTGTATCTGTCTCTGTTTCTAGCACTCTATGTGTGTGTAACTTTTCTTTTTGTCTCTGTCTCTCTCTCACACATTTTTTTCTCATTTCACATTCTCTTTCTGCATCTGTCTTGGTTGTTTCTTTCTCTCACTGAATATTTTTCACTGTTTATCCATACACATAGCCCAACATGGCTTGTCTACTGCTCCTGAGTACATTTGTGATCTGTTCAAGTAAACCACACAATTAACCATAGGAATCCTGCATTCATGAGGAAGGGAATCTATTGCCCCATTTTGGGTCAGCATTGTATAAAGATGGCTCAGGGAGGGAATATAGGTGCTATCATTTAGTAAAACTAAATGTGTTCTATAAATATGTGTTTTTCAGTCATGTTTTTCCTAATTATGCTACACAATGTAACAGTATAATATTGAGAAATGATGTGTTTTTATATAAGAAGATATGAGAAGAATATAATTTTGTAAAATTGCACCACTGTTTTATTAACAGTAATCTGTTCTGTGCATTCACCACAGCTACTCTGCTTGCTTTGAAATAGGTTTGCTGCTCTTTTTCTAGTTTCTTTAGTTGTGCAGTTCAATCTTTGAGTTTAGCTCTGTCTTCTTTTTTAATATAGGTGTTTAGGGCTTAAAATTTCCCTCTCAAGACTGCCTTCACTGTATTCCATAAGTTTTGATTAGTTGTGGTCTCATTTTCATTCATCTCAATATATTTACTGATTTCACTTACAATTTCTTTCTTGACTAACTGATTATTTAGGAGTGTGTTGTTTAGCCTCCACACATTTGTGAATTTACCCCCTTACTGTCCGTTATTGATTTCTCATTTCATTCCATTATGATCTGAGAAGGTGCTTTGTATAATTTCAATCTTTTTATATTTATTGAAAGCTGCATTGTACCCTAACAGGTGGTCTATCCTGGAGAAAGATCCATGGGCACCTGAGAAGAATGTATAACCCACTGAGTTTGGATGCAGTGTTCTGTATATGTCTGTTCGGTCTAGCGTCTTTATTATATTGTTCAAGTTCTCTCTTTCCTTTTGATCTTCTCTCTAGTTATTCTGAGTAACAATGTGAGTGGTGTGTTGAAGTCTGCAGCAATTATTGTAGAGATGTCTATTTCTCCCTTCAGTTTTGCCAGAGTTTGTCTCATGTTTTTTGGAGCAAGCTGCTTAGGGGCATAGATATTTATGCCTGTTATAACTTCCTGGTGGATTGTCTCTTTTATTAATATATAATGGTCTTCTGTATCTCATAACTTTTTTTTCATTTAAAGTCTGTTTTGTCTGATATTAGAATAGCTGCCCCTGCTCTTTTTTGGTTACTATTTTTGTGGAATATCTTTTTCCAACCTTTTACTTTCAGTCGGTTTGTATCCCTGGGTCTAAGGTGAGTCTCTTGTAAGCAGCATATGGATGGCTCATGTTTTTTTAATCCATTCTGTCAGCCTGTGTCTTTGGATTGGCAAGTTTAATCCATTCACTTTCAATGATATCACTGTAAATGCATTATTTTCTTTTGCCATTTTATTCTTTGGTTTTCTTATGTCATATCATATTTTTGTCTCTCTTTTTACTTTTTAGTCATCCTTTCTGCCATTCTTGTTTCTATATTCTTTTCCAGGCCTCTCTCTCCTGTCTTTTAATTTCAGGGTCTAAGGCTTACTTTAATGTTTCCTGCAAAGGTAGATTCTTCTTTAAGAACACTCTTAGTTTATTTTTCTTTGTGAATATTTTAAACTCACCTTCGTATTTAAAGGACAATTTTGCTGGAAAAAGAATTCTCAGCTGGCAGTTTTTCCCTTTCAGTATCCTAATTGTATCACACCACTGCCTTCTCACCTCCATGGTTTCTAAAGAAAAATCTGTGCTAAGTCTTACTGGGCATCCCTTGTATGTGACGGCTTGCTCCTCCCTTGCTGCTCTCAGAATTTTTATCTTTGACACATTCGACAGTATGTGTCTTTGAGTAGGTCTATTTGGATTTCTTCTGATTGGGGTATGGTAAGCTTCTTGGACATGTCAATTCATTTCTTTCGTGAGAGCTGGGAAATTTTCAGCTATTATTTTCTCAAATACTCTTTTTGCCCCTTTTCATTTTCTTCTTCTTCTGGAACTCCCATGACATATATGTTGCATTTTGTGTTATCGTTCAATTCCCTGAGCCCCTGCCAGTTGTTTCCATTCTTTTCTCTTTCTGTTCTTTTCTCTGTTCAATTTCAGCTGTTCTGTCTTTGGTATCACTTATTCTTTCTTCTTTTTTTAAAGTCTCTTGCTGTATGCCTCTAATTTGTTTTTTATCTCACCTATTGTGTCTTTCATCCCCATGAGCTCCTTAGTTTTCTATTCAGGATTTCAAATTCTTTGCACTCGCTCAGTGTTTTCTTGATGTCAGTTATCTTTTTAGACATATTTTCTTTCAACTCTTTAATTTAATTTTGGAAATTTGTGTGCATCTTGTTAATTAGTTGTCTCAAATACTTCCTCTCTTCTGGGACTTTGATATATTCCTTTTCTTGGGCCATGTCTTCCATTTGCTGATGTCCAGGCATCTGATTACAATGGTAGTTTACTCAGATGCTCAATTTCTCTCTCTTTCATAGGGATTTAGTGACAGGAGGCTGTGTGTTACTGTTGCTCTTTGATTCTTGGTTCAACAGTTTTGCCGTCATGATTCTTTTCCTTTGTCCGTCTTTCTTCTAGGCAGTGTCCAGTCTTTGCCTGGTGTCCTAATCCCTAGATATTTTTCCAGGCTGTTTCACCCTGTCCTGTAGCTATTTTTC